>JAJOOR010005451.1:0-28059 GCA_036250505.1 Solanum acaule | reverse complement strand
AAAAATATATAAATTGTGTTTGTGTTTGTGTTTGTATAAAGCGAGAAAAAATTGTATATACAAATACAAATACATATATTTTCATCCTATACACTTATCGCCTCTCTCACTTTATACAAACACAAATGTATAAAATGCGTTTGTGTTTATATAAAGCGAGAGAAAATTGCATATATACATATCTTTTCGTTCCCCTCTCTCCCCTCTCCCAAATCTCGCTCGCCACTTTCCCAGATCTCGCTCACCACTCTCACTCGCCTCTCTTACTTTATACAAACAAAAATATATAAATTGTGTTTGTGTTTGTGTTTGTATAAAGCGAGAAAAAATTGTATATACAAATACAAATACATATATTTTCATCCTATACACTTATCGCCTCTCTCACTTTATACAAACACAAATGTATAAAATGCGTTTGTGTTTATATAAAGCGAGAGAAAATTGCATATATACATATCTTTTCGTTCCCCTCTCTCCCCTCTCCCAAATCTCGCTCGCCACTTTCCCAGATCTCGCTCACCACTCTCACTCGCCTCTCTTACTTTATACAAACAAAAATATATAAATTGTGTTTGTGTTTGTGTTTGTATAAAGCGAGAAAAAATTGTATATACAAATACAAATACATATATTTTCATCCTATACACTTATGATTATACAAATACAGATCTTCCCCTGCCCAGTTTTCTTTTGTCTTTCTCTCTTTTTCGCTTTATACAAACACAAATTATACAATTGATTCTTTTGTATATGCATACCGAAACAGATTATATAATTGCTTTTTTTGTATATGTATAGCGAAATATACAAATTAATAGTCATAGCAAACATACGCGATGTTTGCTATGGAGCACAATTATGCAAACTATAGCTATAACATACAAATATGATTTTTATGTTTGCTATACGTGAAAGTTGCTCTTAATTAAAAGGGGCAAACATCACCAAACTATAGGAATGATATTCACATAACATCACTTTTGTTATAATTACACAAACATACGCGATGTTGCTATGTATCGCAATTATGCAAACTATAGTTATAGCATACAAATATGATTTTTATGTTTGCTATATGTGAAAGTTGTTCTTAATTAAAAGGGGCAAACATCACCAAACTATAGGAATGATATTCACATAACATCACTTTTGTTATAATTACACAAACATGATTTTAGAAAAAAAAATAAGTACACCATCATACGCGAGCATTTTCATCCATCTAAAAGGATCTTCCACGCCTCAAAATACATGTGGTGGCTATATATACACCTTTTGACACGGTGAGGTTCCCTAAAGTGTTTCTTTTTCCATCATGTGGATACATAAGTTTCGACTAATCCTAACAATTGAATATGTGTATCCATATTAGAGATTAACATATCATTGGAACTTGTTGAAGAATTTGAAGAAATAGAACACCTTTCTCTTTCTTTTCTTTTCTTAATTTTACTAACATGAACTATCAACAACTATTCATCATTAAAAAAACCACACCTCAAATACCAATTGTCCTACTGGAAAAACCTCAAATATCAATTGTCCTACTGGAAATATGGTGATATTTCAGGTAGGAAATTGACAAACCTGATAGTTGAAGTGTGTTTTGACAAATAGTTAGTAATAGTCATAGTAGAAAATTCACACGCCTGATAATTGAAGTTCTGCAACTCGAAAAATTGAGATACTTTAGGTATATTTTTTTTAATCAATAACTCTAAATCAAATAAGTTGTAGAATAATTGTACAAAAAGCAATAAAGATCGTACTTTTAAAGTAGCAATAATGTGAAATGCACTACCTGTTACTAAATAATCTATTTTTTTTAAAAAAAAATTGACACCATAACTAATGAAATCCTAATAGAAAGTTGTATATACCAAATAGTTAAACAAGCATCTTTACACTACTTGAAAATTTTAAAATTATTTCCGCTTTATCTAACTTACTTTCAAGCTTTATTCTTATTAAAAAAATTTCGTAAGACATCTCAAATTTATTTTTGGAGAGTTAAGTTATGGGTGAGATAGTCACTTAATTGCAATCAAATGATGAACTTAAATGCTTACGTGCATATGTCATGTCCCCAAGTTGATTAAATGAAACCCTCCCAAATGATATACTACCATTTTATAGGAATATATCACCGATTAAAGAGATTAAAGAAAAGGGGGGAAATGAAGAATCTATATATAATATAAAGTCAAATGTAGACAAGGTGATGTGACACCTCTCTAAGGCCACCATTGTTATTTATCTTCTTCTTCTTTTTCTAATCTTTTTTGACATTTTCTCTATTTTTTTCTTCTTATTTTTTAGTTTAAAAATTAACTATAACCTATCCTATTTATGAGGTTTCATTAAAATTTTTTAACAATCATATTAATTCATTGTCTATAAGTTACTACATTGATTTTATTAATTATGATGCATCGGTTGAAGAAGTGAAAAGCCACTCCATGTCTTCTCCTTTCTTAATCCATTTTAATTACTCTTTTTAAAACTTCCATATTTTATTTTATATTTTTTAATATATATACACTAACGTTGAAAAAAAAGTATCAAGAAATTTTCAATTCATTTTACCTTCTTATGATTATAAACTAATACTAATATTTTGTTTATATTTTATATATATATATATATTATAAATTTAATGTATTTATAAGGAGTAACTACTCATAATTCATAACTCTTCAATTTCTACTCTTAATAATATCTATAACTCTCACAATTTTTATGTTCATAACCCCCAAACTTTAATTTGTAATGCCTTATTGTATTCCCCTATTTTTTCCTATATAAACTCATGTTTTGTTCATGAATACTCCCAAAGTTAGTCTTTCTTTTCTTCATCACTTTTGAGTTGTATTTTATAACTTGTAACACAAAAGGAATATATGAAGATAAGAAATATTTCATCTCAAGTCTATCTTTTCATTTTTATGTAGTTAGTTATGCTTTCATAATTGAATGTGTTTTTTTACGTATTCGTTATACTTCTCCAAGCAAGTATTATATACATGATCGATAAAGAAAATCTTCATGACAATGATATTGAGGTAATTTTGATAGTAGTAATAATATTTTAAATGCATTATTTCTGTATGGTTGGTCGAAAAGTTAAATCTTATTTAACAATTACATAGTTGAGTTTGATTATAATATTTGTTAGATTTCAAGTAATCATGAATTTTGATTGTTAGTACACTCATTATTTTATTTTATTTTGCAAATGTATTGTATAGTATATGTTTCTTTCTTCTTTGTCATATAATTATTTTTGAATTGGTATAATTGAAATAAAAATATTATAAATATCATACATATTATATTATGGATATACTTGTAAAGGGAAGGCCTAGAAAACTTTTTGAAGCATATATAGAAATTATTTTTGCTAGAAATTTTCTTACTTTTAACTTGTAATAGTAGTTATTTAAAAACTTTTATTTCAAAAAAGAAATAAATGTCTACATAGAAGATTGTAGTCTACAAAAGATAGAGAAATTTTTTAAAAAAAATTTATCTTCAATTCAATATAGTAGATTATTGTTTCAAAATTAACCTCTTATATTCCATTTACCTTGCCACCACTTATATATCAGTTTTTGTTTAACAAATAATATTGTACATATTGAAGAAAAATGAAAAAAAAAACTATATATTATATTCAGGATGAAAACAAATATCTATATTATCTTCATTGCCTAATATGAATGTATATAAATATTACATATCACTTCATTTTAAAATAAGAAACTATCATATATATATATATATATATATATATATATATATAATAATTTCACTAGTATTAAAAAAAAAAAAACGGATACAGAGAGGGAGAAAATGGAGAAATTGAGGAAAAAATCAAGAAAAATAATTATAAATTGGAAAAGGGAGGTGCATATGGGCTGTTGTACGGGTAGAGAAACACACGTGTAGTAGATGTGTTTATATTTTAATGGGCCAAGATCAGTTTTATAGTACTATTTGCAATTCAATTTGTACAGCTTATTTTTAATGGGCCAAGATTAGTTTTATAGTACTATTTGCAATTCAATTTGTACAACTTATTTTTAATGGGCCAAGATTAGTTTTATAGTACTATTTGCAATTCAATTTGTACAACTTTTTAATGCAGTCTTCGTCCAACAAAGTGTCATTTATAAATAAGGGTAAGGTAAAGTAATTAGCAGCATCAAGGTTTAAGAAACCAAAACTCTGCACACAATGTTTAAACCCCAAAACTCTCCTAACCGCGAAGTGATGCGCGAGGGACAGCAGGTAAGCCTAGTTCATCAGCCTGTGCATCACAAGTCGATAAAAGGTGTCAAAGTTAGTTATATGTTAAACGAAGAAATACGAACATAAGAGTATTAGAAAGATGCCAAACTTGTCTTCTATTCCAAAAGATGCAGCAGCATCTAATGCTTAAGATATATGATATAAAGATCGAGTGGCAAAGGTTGAGGGACTTGTGACTTATGTCGCAGGTTTTGAGCCCTGCATCATGCAGACTACACCTAGTATTTAAGTGGAGAAGGGTAGCTCATTATCCCCCGAATCTCAAAGGATGAGGTTGGTCCTAAGGGCGAGACACCGGACAGATTCTCAGTCATCAAAATAAAAGATATATGATGTAAGATATGTAAAATACATATAATAATTAACTATCCCTTGTATATGTAGAAAAACTACATGTTTAACAGAAAAGAGGTTGATTAGTTTTCAGGTCTAATTGATGATACCTGCGCATTAGCTCTACCACCTGGCATTGACGTGTGTCCCATTGGTGCTGATGGCATGTTAAGCTCTGAATCCAGATCTGGTTCCTTGTCAGGTTGTAGGTATGAAGGGACACCTTCTTCAAACTCCATGTCCGCTTCCAGAGCATCAAGCTCTGATAAAGAAGTAAGGTTAAATGCACATCAAACATGTTTTCACTAGATATTCAAATGAACAACAACAACAACAACAACAACAACATACCCAGTGAAAATCCCACTAAGTGGGGTCTGGGGAGGGTAGAGTGTACGCAGACCTTACCACTACCTCGTGGAGGTAGAGAGGCTGTTTCCGGAGGACCCTCAGCTCAAGTACAAAGATATTCAAATGAACAAGAACTAAAAATTCTTACCACCCATGAGCTCTTCTTCATCAACGTCATCAGGCACACCGTAGCTTCTACCAAGAGTCTCTTGAATTTCATTGCTTACATCCATCAGGTCTGTCATTTCATCTTGTAGGTTCTATATAGCATAAGAGTATCACATCACAACATGGATAAACTTCATAACCATAGTTGTAAATAAAAAAGGAAGAGATTAAACTCAGGGAAGCTTAAAAGAAAAACTTAAAAGGTAATGGAGAATACATACATCTACGTCTTGAATGCTCACAGTTTTCATCATTCCTTTTAATTCTTTGTTTGCTGACTTCATTGCTGCCATCTGAAGAAACATAGTCAAGTTAATAATGGAAAATTCCACTCTAAACAAATGAAACCCATTGCTCAAATGTGCCTTCAACACAAACATTTGAACTAAGATGGAAGCAATTGGAGAATAAGAAACTCTAGGGGACACAAACAGAAATCCCTTCTTCATGACAATTTGGTTGTCCTCCTACCTCTAGGGAGGTAGGCAGCAGGTTCCCATCAGGTTACCGAATACGCTTCGCTTGACAAGCCTTGAGCTGTGCCCAATGGAGCGCTACCAAGAAAAAGACACACTTCACCATGAATTTGATATAACCAAAAATGTCTGATAAGCGCAGAAACTCCTAAGCTCAATATCAAAGTGCTGGATGATGGCCAGGAAATAGTATAAGATCTATTTTTCTCCTCCCGAAAATAAAATTCAGTCAAACTTCAGAGGAAAGGCAACTTATTTCAAGGAGCATGCACTATTATTAAAAAAAATGATGCTGCATGATATAACAAGAATGGCATAGATGAACTTCAAGCACAAAAAGTTTTTAGACTTGTGGATCTGTGGATGTCAAAACTGACCGTGGTCAAGTTCTGCGTTAGGGGGATTGCAGATAAGAATTACCCATTCAAGCAGTTGATTAACAATTCCACTAATAAGACAACATTGTGTTATTGTGAAAAAGGTAACTCGTGCAAAAGAATGGATTCCATTTAACATTTAACATACTGTTTGCTGAGCATCTTTGATTCCCTCAGCAGCAAATGAGACTTGGTCTAAGTTGTATGTCTGATTGTAGAGCATGTCCCGCTGGCCTTCATACCTGTTGATTATTCATCGGATAACTTATGCATTTTTCAGAACAATATGTTAATACATGACCTAAGACTATAAAACAAGAAAAAGAAGAAAGAGAAATATACTAAATAGTGTTTGAGAATGTAATTTCTACCTCAAACAAGAAAGTGAAAAATAATAGCCCATCTAAGTATAAGGAGTGCACCAAGGGTAAGGATTACTGGTCAATGAAGTTGGCGCAAAGACTACAAACACTAGGTGATTTCTTTCTATCCCGGTACCTATGTTGGTGGGAGGTAGCAGGTACTCGGTGGAATAGTCAAGGTGCGCTCAAGTTCGGCTGAACACCTCCATCATCAAAAAAGGAAGAAAAAAAAAAGGGTGCATTAAAGTATATTGTATATAGATTTATGGCCCGGCACTGCCTACTTTTGCTTCAGATATGATAACAACAATTAATCCACTGTTTCTGTTTCTCATAACATGATAACAACAAAAGATCCCCAAATATGCATCTTTTCATGTTATTCATGTGTGTGTGGGTGTGTGTATGTGCGAGAGAGAAATAGAGAGAGAGAGAGAACTGTTAAATTGAGTTCAATTATTTCTTCTCAGAACTTAAACTAATTGACTTTCACATGTTAGTAGACACTCATCACAAGTAATTGAACTTGATAATTTGACAAGCCACTTTAAGCCTCATTAAACTCAAGGTAATGGCATATAATTTAACTCACATTCTCTTTTGCTTCAACACTCTCATAGCTCGAGCTTTTACTGCCTCCTGAGCTGGACCTGGTCGAGTCTTCTTTAGCTGTTCCTTGTACCTTGCAAGTTCAGCATCAAGCTTCTTGATTTTCTCTTCCACTGACTCACCTCGTTTATTGATCTGGACAATTCAGAAGCAATCACAAGGATTGGAGATTACTCATGCAAACAACCAATAGTAATCACCACACTTCAGAGAGCTAAAAATTAAAAAAAATATTCCAGGTTGATCAACTAGAAACCATACAAGCAGCCATCTCTTCATTATACTACAAAAGAATGTGAAGCAGACCAACAAAGCAAATGAAAACAGTTTAGTCCTGCAATTTCCTCGTGTATTTTTGGTTCATGAAATGCTTTTAAAGAAAATAAGCATTTAAACAACAACAACATACACAACATAATCCCACAAGTGGGGTCTTGGGAGAGTAGGATGTCGTAAAATAAGTATTTGCTTTGCCTTAATACTAATCGAGTAACCATTTAGACACATGTAATATGATTTGATCATAAGAAGCATGTTTGCATATCTAAAGGTATAAGGATTTGCGTCAATTTGCTTTGCACTAATACTATTTTTGAAGTCTAGAAATCTGTCTCTGAGTACTATTTTTTTCAACATTTTCCGTAACAATCCTACTTTTTATCTAGTATCTAAATTATTGATAAAAAATAAAATATATTACGGATCTCAAATGTTCAAATTTACACAGAAAAATGGATGCATTGATCATTCAAGCTCAAGTTTACATATTGAGCGCATAACAAGGACTTCCCATGACAGCAGAGGTAAACAGAGTAATAGAACCAATGGGTTCAACTGGACTAGTATTTTCGACACGAGGTTAAATAAATATGTGAAAAATCACTACAACTTCACACAATAAAGTCTGAACCCATAACTCAAAACACATATCTAGATTCACTTTTGCATGACCTCAATCCTATTACTACTACTAGTCTACTACTACTACCAATCAATCTCACTTAACTTCAGAATTCTGATGGAAGTATATAACCAATAGGTTCAATTGAACCAACATTTCCACACGGAATATAGATGTGTCTGAAAAAATCACTAATATTTTACAAAAATTAAATTCTGAACCCTTAGTTTCAAAAGTGTAATGAGTTCAGAGCTAAAATCCTAGATTAACTTCTGCATGACACACATCCTCCTCCTCCTCCTCCTAACTAATACTATCGATCGAGCTCATTTAACTTCAGAATCCTGATGCAATCAGAATTCAGATGTACTAGTACTGGTATAAGCATCCTCCAAACCCACCATTCCTTAAGGACAGAGGGAGCTATATTGTTAGGAAACTGCAGAAAACATGAAATTTTACCTCTTCGAAACAGCCACTCAAAACAAATGAAACAAAAAAAACGAAGAGAAATTGCAGTTCTATGCATAGCTTAGCAGAAAACATTGAAAAAAAATACCCAGTTCAAACAGTACCAAAATTCCAACAGAAATGGCGTGTCTCTGCATAATTTAGCAGAAAACATTCCAAAAATTCTAGTTCAAAGCAGCTACACAACACATTGGAACTAAACAAACAAACAAAAACCCAAAAAAAAGAAGAGAATTGCAATTTGTTCGCATAATTTAGCAGTATTTAAACTACAGATCTAGTTTGCTGGAAAAATAAAATTTACCCTATCGGAAGCATCTTGAACAGATGGAGCAGGTTGTGTTTCCTTCTTAATGCCGAAAACTCTCTTCATCTCTCAATCTTCTTCTTCGTCGGTCACAAAATTCTAGGGTTTCTGGTTCAATCGGAGTTCAATTTGGTACTTTTCTAACAAATGATCCGTTGTGTTTTGTCTCGAAAAAGTTAAATATGCTAGTGAAACTTTTTCAGTTTCCAATCATAAAAATAATATATTTTTTGTAAAATAAGTTAAAAGTACATTTGAATTTACACTTTTTTATTTGAACCATCATCGATTATTTATTAAAGGAAAAATGACAAATATACCCCAAACTATCGTATGGTATGCAGATACCCTCCGTCATATTTTTGAGATATTTGTTTCCCTACCGTCCAAAAATTAGGACATATATGCCCAACGAAAGATTAAATAGGGACACGTGACACAATCTAATCCGTCGATCCGATATTTAATAAATGTCGTGTCGGTGGATAAGATTATGACACGTGTATATCCGTTAGTATAAAGGGTATATATGCTCAAGTTTTTGGACGACAGGGGCACCAATATCCCAAAAATATGATGGAGGGTATTTACATACCATTTACAAAAGTTTGGGAGTATATTTATCATTTTTCCTTTTTATCAAATCACGCAATAAAATTGAATAGACCAAGTGTTTAGATATAATCACCAAAAGGGGTGTGATAATGTCCATGAGGCGGCTAACTCATTAATTTCAAGGTACGGTTTGATAAATAGTTAATAATAGCTCCGGTTGAAAATTCAACCACATGATAGTTTCAAATAGAATACTCGTAAAAAATGATATTTCAAGTGTTTCTTTTCTCTTACCACTATCTCTTCTTCTTTATTTATTGTTTTTCAAAAAAATTCTGATTAAAATTTTTGGAGTGCCATTTGGCACCATTTATAACAAAAAAAAATGATATTGCATACCACGCACCATCAGATACCAGTGAATAGTGATACTTCATGTTTTTTATTTGCTTTGAGGTTTGATTATTCAAATTTGCACTCGAAATTCTCTCTTCAGAGAAGGACGACTAAGAATGAATTTGAGATTTTTAGTATTAAAATTCACATGATGCGCGAACAATATTAATTAAACTCGTACCCAAAATTATATATTTATGAGGGGGAAAAAACCACTCAAGATTAGTATGACCCAGCACAAGGATCACACACCAATCGAGAAATGATCCAAATTCTTAAAAATACTTTTACTGAATATAGATAAGTAGATAAGTGACGTTCTTTTTGAAGTAAACTGAAAAGGAAGTAAAGACACGAAACGGAGTAATTTGATACAAACATTTCCTCAAGTAACACTTTTTTTTTACACTAGAAGCAGAAGAATAATGTACAAGAAACACAAAGAGAAGAAGAAGGTCCATCTAACTGAATATGAAATATTATGAACAACTATGTTTACAGGGGAACTAGCTAAAGAATACATGTTTATTGAAGTTCAGATAGCAAACCAAGTTGCTTTCGAGTCCTCCCAACGAATAAATCTCCCGATTTTATCATCCCTGGAAGGCGTCCAATACACGATAAACAGTAAAACTGTGCTACAGCTTCTTTTTTGCCTAGAGCGATTAACGACAATGGTAAAGCAGGTTTATATACATTCAAGTTGTTGTCGTTAGCGTTCTTCATTAACAATCTTATGTTCTTGGCAGCTATCCCCGCGTGTCTTTGAGCCAAATATCCTAGTTTAAGTTCCTGCATTTTCAACGATACTAAGTAAGAACGTCTTGTGATGAAATGTACAAACATGATACTCCTATATAAGAACAAATGCAAGTCATTGGCATTTTAAGTTGTTTACTCGTAGTAAACCATCAGGACCTTCACAAGATAGGGGTAAGGCAATATACACACCACCCTCCCCAAACCTCCCTCGTGGGATAACACTGGATATGCATACATGGTGGATCTTGGACCAATGGTTTTTCTGATCCATATCGTGAGTGTACACGTGTAAACAAAGGTATGTGTAAGGGAAAAAAGCTGAAGTCTTTTGCCAGGTGAGTTGGATCCTCCAAGAGCTATGCATTTTCGGAGGATCTGACACAGGTTTGGTAGCATTTTTGGAGGTGCGAGCAACATAGGTCTTCTGCATAATGCAGAATAGCATCAGGGTCTTAACGAATGAGGTTTCTAGAGTTTAGTAAGCTTTTTAACGAGTGAGGTTTCCGAGGCAGTAAGGGACATGAAATTTCAGTTTCCTTGTCATAATATACAACAACAACAACATACTCCTACCTCGTGGAGGTAGAGAGGTTGTTTCCAAAGGTCCTCGACTCAAGTGCAGCAGATCAACGTAGTTATGAAAAGGAAAAACAACAGTGAAGAAAACACAACAACTAACAATGAAAGCAGTGCAGAGCATTCAGAAAAGGAACAGTAACAACAACAAAATAGTGCGATAACTGAAAACACAACAAACAATAGATGATGGTAGATATCAAAAGCGAGAAACTACAAGAATAAGACTAATACTACAACAGACACCATCAAGTCTAAACCACGTTAACAAGATCTAATCGTTCAAATTTGAGTTTTCAAAAACCAAAAGGTACTAGAGATAGTTTGAAGAGTACTTACAGGGATATCAGTAATATCTCCGATACCAAAGACATTACTTCGACCCTTGACCTTCAAATCAGAATCAACCATCAACCTTCCATGAATATCCAAACTTCCTTTCAAGACGGTTTCTTTTAGCCACCCTGAGCCTATCGGCTTTCCAATGCAAATGAAATGGCATTCAGCATCTATAGTTTGTCCACCAGATGTTTTGTAAACACCGTCTTTTGCAGAATTTACATCGACAGATTGCCCCAATATGATTTCAACCTTCCTTGATTTTAGCCAATGCACTACCTTATTGCTAGCACTTTCTCCGATAAATTCCAACAACATTGATCCCCTATGCACAATCGTCACCTTCTTATCGGGATAATCCACAGCAATTTCAGCAGCCAGTTCCACGCCTGTTTGTCCTCCCCCGATTATTAATATGGAGCTGGCGGATTTAATCTTTTGATGATCTGTAAACCAATAAAAATGAGTAGAAATGAAGCTATTGATGAGTACGGTTACTCTGTCCACCACGGCTAGAACAAATGGAAAGAAAGCATCTACTGTTTTTTTGTCTCTATTGATATTTGTCCACCAGAGAAAGTGTATAATTTCACTAGTAAAGTCCCTCGGGAAGGTATACAACAACTACAACTCAACCACAAACTATTTGAGTAGCAAAGGTTTTAAAAAATAAAAGATTATAATGCAAACTACGAGTATATCGAATGATCCATGATGTTACCTGTTTGGTATTGAGAAAACTTCTCATCTTTCGTGTAAGCACCAGTTTCCGAGTGACCAGTAGCAATAACAGCAAAATCATACGCAACTTTGTCGCCTTTTACAGTTACTACCTCTGTATCCGTGATGTTAGCAGCAGCAGATGTAATGACATTTCCATGGGGAAGGTATTCGGAGTGACTAAAGACGGCTCGTTTTGCAAATGAAGGATCACACATTGACCTTAAGGCAGCCCAAGGAATCTCAAAATACTCCTTCCTGTTCATATTTTTCGTATTCCGTTAATTAAAACACACTACAAATAATAAATCCATGTAACATCTTAACGAAAACAGCCAAGAAGTGCTTCCATCACATAATTGGTTACATAATAAGCTATCCGTTAAGAAAATGGACCTTGGACCTAGCTCATGAGGCGATTGCCAAAGACAGACCATATAAGGAGACAACAACATGTAACACTCCCTTCCCTAGAACCCCACGACTGGATATCTAGAGCGTGAACAACATAATATATGAACCTTAATAGGGTAAGTCAAAAATATGAATTAGTCTGACTCTGATACAACATTCAAAAATGGATATTAGGCTTAACGCAAATCCCAAAAGTTCGGTCATGAGATGATATGATTATCCATACATATATTAGAAAACAACAACAATCCATTCTCTCAATCAATGGTATCAACTACGCCTCAATCTCAAACTATCTATAATCGGCCATTTAACTAATGATAGAACGACTCAGGCTTATAGTCTAGTTGTACCCGTAGGAGCCTCCGAACAATAGGTGTAGGTTCAATTTCCACGATCCCTTCTCCCACCCCCCATGTAATGGAGAAAATAAAAAAAAGTGCTTTGAGAACCATGAGAGTCAAATTCCAGCAAAGGCAAAAACGTTATTCTCTCTGTCCCAATTTATGTGTCAGAGTTTGAATTTCGAGAGTCAAATTTCCTAACGTGAATTCAGACATAGAATCTTTGAGTTAAATAAAATAAAATTTATATATTTGAAAACTACATAAGTCAATGATGAACCATTATTCAACATACTCAAAAGACATAAAACAATCATATTCAAAGAGAAACTCATTTGACTCTCGAAATTCTAAAGGTGCCACATAAATAAGGACCGAATTAGGTGTAAGCGATTCCTTTTCATCCGTCCAAACCTTGATGAACAGAGTTACCCATTACCTATACTTATGAAACACAACATGTACTCGTGACATTAGTCCAGGTGCGTACAAGATGACCCAGACACCACGATTATCAAAAATTTTATAACAAATTCATAAAAAAAAAAAAACTCACATATCAATGAGAGTAACATTGGCTTCATCTTGAAGACTCCTTGCAATAAGAGATCCAGCTACTCCACCTCCAATCACCACTACTCTTTTCTTCTCTCCCTCGGAATCCGCCATGGCTCAATTCGACAATGCAGCATAACAAACTAAACAACACAATTCCCCTAATACCCAAATGATCTCTACATAGGTACATACAAAGAGGGAACAATCTTGAAAAAATTTCAATTTTTTTTTATGGATTTGTTCTTATGAAAACTTGTTTGTATTAAAAAGAAAAAAAATGGTTATCGGCGATAGCTATCGCCGATAACACCACAACTGCTTTGTCCTAAAAGGGGGGACTGAAGGATTGGGAAGACGATGAATAAATAGAGTTATAATAATAATTATAATAAAGGTAAAACAAAATGTGAATGGTGAAGAGTAGAGAAAGGGAGCTCTGTTTTTCTTTTTGTTTTGTGCATGGCAGGTTTTGCTTATTTTTAGGAAAAAATGATTGAAAATATCACACATAAGTTTATATATATGTTAATAAGGATAAGTCTTACGTAAACGTATTCTTTAACATGGTCTTATCTGGTATTTATGCTCTCTAACTTTGGATGTGTATTACTAGTGAGTTAAACTTATATATTTTTTGATTACTCTATTGTGTAATTTAATCATCTCGATTTCTCTTTGATGTCGATTAAGTTCATTTTTTTAAATTAAAACATCATATAGGAATTGTATTGTTATATATTATGTCTCATTTGATCCTTCATTTGTATCGATATACTCATGTTTAGCGTGTGATAAGGGTGTCAAAACTTTGAGCTATTTTTTTACAAACGTACTTAATTCCATGCAATTATATTGGATATTGATAATCAAACCTGTCTATAACAACGTTGTTTGTTCGGATAATTTTTGGTTCTATAGCGAAATCATGTCGTTATAGAGATCACATATAACATAACATAACATGGAAAATTGATTCTACAAGAACTCGTCGATCACTATAGTGAAATGTTATTAAAGAGTATGACTATTATAGAAATGTCTGAGTGTATCTATAAACGAGTCCGAGACATAGTCTCTATCACCAACATGGTGGAAATGTGAAGGATGAGAAAAAGTAGGCAAATAAATAGACATTCTTCCAATATTTTTAAGTACTTTTTTTTGTCCACATTGACCAAAGTAGTTTACACAATTCATTGGAAAAGTAAATAAATGCGTACACTCTAGCCTTTTCAGACCTCACTTTGTGAGATTACATTGAATATATTGTCGGTTTATATGCCTTCAAAACAAGTTTGACAAAATTCATTTGTTTTTTTCAAGCCAATCCAGAATGCCTTGCTCTGATTCAGTGAGTTCCTCTTTCTTATCCTTCAAAGTGCCTTCTAAGTAGCCAAAATAGTCTCTGTAATTGCGTTTGTAGTAACTATCCAATCTCTAAATAAAAGAAGAAAAAAGGTAAAATCAATAAATAATATTCCACAAAAAAGTAAAATTAATAAATTAGAAGCTAGACCCTAGATTTGGTCGCGCAACACGTGATATGTGAATTAGAAATTGAAGACTAGAGATGTGTGTTGATTATTCATTGAGTTTCGAACTGTATACCACTGGTCTTCAAGGATTATTGGCTATAAAAAAAATGATAATAACTTGAAACTTATACCGATGTGAAGTGCTCTACATTTAAGTAAAATCCTTTAAAAGAACAAAGAATTCGTACACTATCAATATATTATAACTTGGTGTAGCAAATTATTGCTTTAGTTCCACGTCATTAATCCCATTTTTCTTACAAACAATTAGTTATCTTTTCGGTGACCTAATAGTATAAAATGTTGTTTATGTTGTCAGCGCATAAAAGTTAAAACTCGGAATATTTACCTCCTTATCATTCTTGGTCTTGTTCTCTTCTGACTTCTTGAGATATCCTATAACAAGAAGAAGAATACAAACATTAATTATTTGCAATTTTTTTGATAAAAATTAATTGTGATTGAAAAAATAATGAAATACTTCATCCATTTCAATTTGTTTGTTTTACTTTTCTATCTAGTCCATCTCTTTTGGCCATTCATTAATTTCTACTTTCCACTTGACATATTTAATAATCACAAGATTAAATGATATTTTGGTACTTTAGATTCATACGCTTTTTTTACTTTTTTAAATTCAGTATCAAATCTGAATCAGACAAACAAATTGAATCGGAAGGTACAAAGGAAGAATGTGAAATCAAGAAAACATACTCTGAAGAAGCTCAGTTTGAGAATCATTGACTTGAACAATTGCAATAATTGTTGAAAATAGAAGCTCTCTTCTTCCTTGCCATGTTTCTTTTTTTGTTTTCACTTTAATTTCTTTGGTATTAATTGCTTGCACATAAAATCTTGAAAAAAAATATGTACAATTTCCAGCATTTAGGGCCATGGAGAAGACAAAGTTAATTATTTACTGAAATAAATTAAAAGAACATTTTAAAAGGTTGCTATAGAAGCTAAAATCTTATCTTTTTGAAATATCTACAAAATGTGTGGACCCTTATGGGAAAATGCCAACCATAAGTTTGTTTTAGGAATATTATTATATATAGCAATGTATATAGTAGGAATATTTTCTTGATTCTTCGATGATGGTGGTTTCTTGATCAGCTTGTGCGGTTCTCAACTACTCCATTGAGTCAATGTTTAGTAATTATGTCCCTCGAATTAGTAGCCATACGACGATATTCTACATTACTTATTCACAAAAACTTGTATTTTTATACTTTCATATAAAACTTTATTTTAATAATATTGATATTATTGTACAAAATTATATACTACATAATTCAACATACACATCCTAGTAAATGAGTAATCACAAGAAGTAAAAGTTGCACACTTGTAAAAGGCATGAAAAAAGACCAAACATAGTTTTCAACACCAATGACATTAAACTTTGATGAATCACCTTCATTGGTTTAGACGATATCCAATCATCTTGACTTCGACAAACAAGTCAGTATATGACTATTCACAAAAACTTGTACTTTATTCTGGCATTGAAATGATCAAACATGGTTTTCAACACCAATATCATAGAAAATGATATATATATATATACTCAAACAAGGATGCCACTTTTTCAAAGATGTAATAGAGGAATTTGTCAAAGTCAACCAACAACCTCATTAACATGAAAATGAAGAACCTTACAAACACTCTTTTTTTTCATTAAACAAAGTTTCTGGAGAACTCAATAAGATTATTATAATTTATAATGCAATCATTTTCAATTAAGTAGTTGAAGCCTACACAATATAATGCCTCTTTTTTTTTTCCCATAAGTATCTTAATACTTGACTAGCTAGGATATTGTTCATCATACTGAAATCATGAGGCTAATGAAAGTTTTCACTATATTTGCTACTCTATCTTTCCATTTTTCGATCGTTTATAGCTACCTTGAAGGAGAAAGAGAAGCTCTAATGAGCTTCAAATCCTTGTTGACTGATCCATCTAATCGGTTATCATCATGGAAAGATGAAAACTGTTGCAATTGGAAAGGGATCAAATGCTCGAGTGAAGGTCGTGTTGTAGTTGTGAATCTTCGGAATGTTAATCCAGAGGAAGTCATCATCAATAGCAATAAGGAAGTTGTTTCAAGTTCTAACAACATATCTGATATTTCCCTCAAAGGGACTATATCTCCTCTGTTTTTTACTCTTGATGATCTGCAATATCTCGACTTGAGTTTCAACAACTTCATGTATTCAAAGTTACCTGTTGAGATATCGAACTTAACAAAGTTGACTTATCTCAATCTGTCAAATGCTATGTTTCAAGATTCCATCACTACACAATTCTCAAACCTTACATCTCTAAGGTATCTTGATCTTTCGTGTGCTAATTTAGTACCCGATTTGTCTTCTATTACTATTAGTTTGACATTACCACCAAAGTTGGATTTTGGCTCATTGGTATCTTTTATAAGCTATGGTTATTTGTCTAGTCCAAATCTAAGGTGGTTACAAGGACTTCGACGTCTAAGATATCTAGTATTGACAGGTGTTGATCTATCAAAGGCCTCGGAATCATTTCATTGGGCTAAACCAATATCAAGTCTTTCAAATCTCTTGTCACTTGAATTGTCTAGCTGCAACATTTCAGGAAGAATTCCAATAGAGCAATTGCTTAACCTTACTAGTCTTTCTACTTTAAATATGCGTTCTAACGTTCTAACATCCACGATACCTGATATGATATCGAATCTCACAACCCTCTCAGTTGTTAATTTTCGTGGCAACGATTTAGATGGTCATATCCCTTACCTTCCTCAACTCGAAAGACTTTCTGTTTCTAGCAATCCTGCTATGACCATAGATCTTGTTTCAATGTTTTCAGCCCCATGGCCAAAGTTGACATTTCTTGACATAAGCTTCACTTGGGTAGGTGGACCGATTCCTCCATCTTTAAGCAACTCAACTTTATTATCCTTTTTCCGAGCTGACGGATGCTCGATCCAAGGGCCGATACCTTCTTCCATTACAAAACTTCAGAAATTAAGTATATTGATGCTCAATAACAATGATATCACAGGTCAACTTCCTGTTTCCATGTCCAGTTTAGTAAGCCTTCAATACTTATCTTTGATCCAGAATAGCTTACAAGGGTATTCCAAATTCGATTTGTCAAGTCCCCTCCCTGGAGTACCTGAATTTACAATGGAACGATCTAACAGGACGTCTTCCCTCGTGCATACTTCAGCTTCCTAAGCTGTCACTTCTTTATGTTCAGATGAATAACCTTAATGGTAATATGCCACTGTCATTGCTCCAGAAGTCTAGATTGGACTTTATCAGTTTCGGAGTTAGTGGATTGTCCGTGGAACTCGATGATCAAATTCAACCCTTTGTGCAAACTTTCCAGCCCACAGTCTTGGAATTTACATCTTGCAACATGAGAGGAGAAATCCCGGAGTTCTTTTCAAATCTGACGAGTCTCGAGATTTTAATTTTGGCTAACAACAGTCTATCAGGAGCCATACCATACTGGTTGTTCAATCTCCCATCCCTCTCTGTACTAGATTTGTCAATGAATAACTTCAAGGGAGTTATACCTCCAATGATTCAGATGAAATCTTCTCGTTTTCCAACACTAGTAAATTTAGCCAGAAACAAACTTGAAGGTCCTATCCCTACTCAGCTCGAGAATGTTAATGTCATCGATTTGTCATTTAACAATTTCGTAGGCTCAATTCCAACACAGATAGGTGAAGTTCATGGTATCAGGTCCATATCATTATCAAGAAACAAAATCCATGGTCCAATACCTGAATCATTTTGCCAAGCGACTAACGTTCTCCAGGTTCTTGATCTCTCTAATAACAGCTTGTCAGGCACCATTCAACGTAATTTGGGGAACTGCAAATCTCTCATTTACCTTGGTCTTGGAAAAAACAAGCTCAGTGGAAGTGTTCCGAAAGAACTTGAACGCGTTACAAGCCTTCGTTACCTTGACCTGAATGGAAATGAGTTTGAAGGTTCTTTTCCAACAGTGATTGGAAAGTTTAAAGATTTGGAGATGCTGAACTTGGCAGGTAATAGATTTGAAGGAAGGATACCAAAGTTCATCGGTGAGCTACACAGCCTCCGTACACTCATGCTTGCATCAAACTCTTTCAATGAGTCTATACCGGAAGGGGTAATGAAGTTGGAAAATCTACAATATATTGGTTTGTCCAGGAACAATCTGTCCGGTCCCATTCCCGAGAATCTTGATGGCTTGAAAATGATGATGAAAACACAAAATCAAACGACCATCTTAGGTTATTTTTACTCCCTCAAGTTCACTGGTGCTCAGCTAGAAATTGTCACCAAAGGACAGAGACATTTTCTTGTGTCAGTGTATTCCTACAACAGTGGATTTGACGTCTCAAGCAATGCTCTTACTGGTAAAATCCCTGAGAAAATTGGCCTTTTAAGTGGAATACCATTCCTGAATCTCTCGCATAATAATCTTATCGGGGTGATCCCAATGACTATTGGTGAAATGATTTCCCTCGAGTCGTTGGATCTCAGCTATAACCAATTAACAGGTGAAATTCCAGTGACATTGGCACCCTTGGATTTTCTTGCATATCTCAACTTGTCTTATAACAATTTGAGCGGACGGATTCCAAGAAATCCACATTTTGACACTTTATATCAAGACGGAACAGCATATATCGGAAACAAATACTTATGTGGTACTCCTGATGGGATGAACTGTAGTAACAATGGTCCCTCTATCATCACTGAAACTACAGAGAACGGATACGATCAAGAAAATGTCCTGTTTGTTTTAGTTATATTCTCGGGATTTGTAACAGGAGTTGCTGGTGTATTTCTGCTGTTACATTTGATAGATGAGAATTGGAGGAACAGGTATTGGAGTGCAGTAGACAGAATTGTGTTGAAAATAGTGAACTGTAAACTATGATATGTATATATATAAACGTACTAAATTTCTGCAGTAGAATACAAATAGCAATGACAGCAGTCTTTTGAGTCCAATTTCACTATGCATATGCCAATGCACACTCATAACCGTAACGTCTAACAAGCAAAGTGTCGGGACTCAAACCCCATGCCTTACCATCTTAAGATGCTGGATCTCTCACTGTCTCACATCATCATCATATCGTCATGGTGCATTGGGACTCAGAAATAATGATATGGTATCAGGTCCATATCATTATTAATCACTGCATAAATAATCCTTACATTATAACCTCCGCATAACTATCATGTAAATCATACCACATCTACCAACAAAGGTCATAGTGGAGCGGAAAATCCCCCTTCATCCTTGCGAATATAGATTTAGTCGCCCCTGATGTGAGTGTCGGATACCGGAGGAAACCAGAAAAAATGAATCAAACCACTTCATATAGTATTAGATGAGTATACAATAGAGAAAAAAAACATTGTTTACAACTTTTGTTCATGATACACTATTTTACTATTTTTAACACAATTCTGTCTATTGCCCTCCAGTATTTGTTCCTCCAATTGTCCTTCATCAAATATAAGAGCAAAAACAATCCAGAAATGCCTGTTACATAGCCAAAAAATATAACTAGAACAAACAGGACATTTTCTTGATCGTATTCGTTCTCTGTAGTTTCAGTAATGATAGAGGGACCATTGTTACTGCAGTTCATCCCATCAGGAGTACCACATAGGTATTTGTTTCCGATATATGCTGCTCCGTCTTGATACAAAGTGTCGAAATGTGGATTCCTTGGAACCCGTCCGCTCAAATTGTTGTAGGACATGTTGAGATGTTGGAGAAAATCTAACAATGCCAATGTCACTGGAATTTCACCTCTGAAATGGTTGTAGCTAAGATCCAACGACTCGAGTGAAATCATATCGCCGATTGTCTTTGGGATCAGTCCAAACAGATTGTTATGTGAGAGATTCAGGAATGGGATTCCACTTAAAAGGCCAATTTTTTCAGGGATTTTACCAGTAAGAGCATTGCTCGAGACGTCGAATCCAGTGTTGTAGGAATACACTGTTTCAAGCCAATGTATCTGTCCTTTGGTGACTATTTCTAGCTGTGCACCAGTGAACTTGAGGGAGTAAACATAACCTAAGATGGTTGCCTCATTTTTCCTTTTCGTCATCATTTTCATGCCATCGAGATTCTCAGGAATGGGACCGGACAGATTGTTCCTGGACAAACAGATATATTGTAGATTTTCCAACTTCATTAGCCCTTCTGGGATAGATTCATTGAAAATGTTTGATGAAAGAATGAGTATACGGAGGCTGTGTATCTCACCGATGAAGTTTGGTATTGGTCCTTCAAATCTATTGCCTGCCAAGATCAGAATCTCCAAATCTTGAAAGTTTTCAATCATTTTTGGAAAAGATCCTTCTAGCTTATTTCCATTCAGGTCAAGGTAACGAAGGCTTGTAACGCGTTCAAGTTCTTTTGGAACACTTCCAGTGAGCTTGTTTTGTCCAAGATTAAGGTAAATGAGAGACTTGCAGTTTCCCAAATTACGTCGAATGGTGCCTGACAAGCTATTATTAGAGAGATCAAGAACCTGGAGAACGTTAGTCGCTTGGCAAAATGATTCAGGTATTGGACCATGAATTGTATTTCCGGATAAAGATATGGACCTGATACCGGGAACTTCTCCTATCCGTGATGGAATCGAGCCTACGAAATTGTTAAGTGACAAATCGATGACGTTAACATTCTCGAGCTGAGTAGGGAGAGGGCCTTGAAGTTTGTTTCTGGCTAAATTTACTATTGTTGGGAAATGAGAAGATTTCAGCTGAATCATTGGAGGTATAATTCCCCTGAAGTTATTCATAGGCAAAGCTAGTATAGATAGGGAAGGGAGATTGAACAACCAGTGTGGTATGGTGCCCGATAGACTGTTGTTAGCAAAATTCAAAACCACGAGGCTTGTAAAATTTGAAAAGAAATCCGGGATTTCTCCTCTCATGTTGCAAGATGTGAAATCCAAAATCTTGGGGTGGAACGTTTGCACGAAGAGTTGATCTTGATCGTTGATTTTTAATGACAATCCACTAGTTCCTAAGCTAATTTCATCTAATCTAGACTTTCGGAACAAAGACAATGGCATATTACCATTCAGTCTATTCCTCTGAATATAAAGAGATGAAAGCTTAGGAAGCTGAAGTATGCACAACGGAAGACGTCCTGTTAGATCGTTCCATTCTAAATTCAGGTACTTGAGGGAGGCGATTTGACAGATCGAAATGGGAATGTGACCTTCTAATCTGTTCTGAGACATAGATAAGTATTGAAGGCTTACTAAACTGGACATGGATACAGGAAGTTGGCCTGTGATATCGTTGTCATTCAGCATCAGTACACTTAATTTCTTAAGTTTTGTGACAGAAGAAGGTATCGACCCTTGAATCGAGCATCCATCAGCTCGGAAAAAGGACAATGAAGTTGAGTTGCTTAAAGAAGGAGGAATCATTCCAGCTACACGAACGAAGCTTATGTCAAGAAATGTCAACTGCGGCCACGGAGCAGAAAACATTGAAACAAGATCTATGGTCATAGCAGGATTGCCAGAAACAGAAAGTTCTTTGAGTTGAGGAATGTAAGAGACATGACCATCTAAATCATTGCTACTAAAATCAAGAACAGAGAGGGTACTGAGGTTCAATAGAAGATCAGGTATCGAGGATGTTAGAACGTTAGAACTCATATCTAGAGTAGCAAGATTAGTCAGGTTAAGTAATTGCCCTACCGGAATTCTTCCTGAAATGTTGCAGCTGGACAAATGAAGTGACTTGAGATTTGAAAGGCTTGATATTGGTTTAGCCCAATGAAATGATTCGGACGCCTTTGATAGATCAACACCAGTCAATACTAGATATCTGAGACATCGGAGTCCTTGTAACCACCTAAGATTTGGACTAGACAAATAACCATAGCTTATAAAAGATAACAATGAGCCAAATTCCAACTTCAGTAGAAATGTCAAGCTAACAGAAACAGAAGAAAAATCAGGTACTAAATTAGCACACGAAAGATCAAGAGACCTTAGAGATGTAAGGTTTGTGAATTGCGTGTCTATGGAATCTTGAAACATGGCATTCGACAGATTGAGATAAGTCAACTTTGTTAAGTTCGATATCTCAACAGGTAACTTTGAGTACATGAAGTTGTTGAAACTCAGGTCGAGATGTCGCATATGGTCAAGAGTAAAGAGCAATGGAGATATAGTACCTTTAAGAGAAAAATCGGACGTGTTTTTAGAATTTGTAACAACCTCCTTATTGATATTGATCATGACTTCAACGGGATTAGGATTCCGAAGGTTGACAACTACAACATGACCTGAACTCGAGCACTTGATTCCTTTCCAATTGCAACAATTTCCGCCTTGCCATGAAGATAACCGGTTAGATGGATCAGTCAGCAAGGATTTGAAGCTTAACAGAGCTGATCTTTCTGTTTCATGACAGCCATAAACGATCGAAAATTGGCAAAATAGAGTAGCAAATATAATGAAATCTTTCTTTAACCACATGACTTCAAGATGATGAACAATATACTAAAGTTGTCCAAGTGTTAAAGGTTTAAATACAAGTTAAATGCTTGTTTCCTAAAATGTCTTCATGAATAAAAATAACATTATTTTCGTGTAATTTTCTATGGTTAGTACCAATAATTTTCAAATTGTTTGAAGAGAAGATAGTTGACTTTGACAAATAACATATTACTCTACCAAATCTCTTATAGGTTTGAAAAATTAACATATCTATGTCTGAAAACTATGTGTTACTAATTTGTATATCTTTTACCACTGTGTAACTATGACTTTTCATTAGTGCTTCTATATACACCGAGTTTTTAACATAAAACATATACTTAGTGCCTTTAACTTTCATCGAACGAACCAACTAGACATGTCTACTAATCATCATAAACATATCTGAAAATCATGAAGTATGGCGTATGATCCTCAAACATAGCGCGAAAATCATACATAAACTTGTATACGAGCAATCACAGACGATTCATGAGTGAATAATGGTTGTACTGTTTTGTTCTTATTGTATCAGCATCTCTTAAATTATGATCTTACGCGGTTGCACATGAAAAAAGAAGTAAAGGAAAGATCAAAAGAATACAAACTATTATGGAAGTAAAACAAAAGTACATCAAGAAATATAAAGACATCAACTTTTGGAGAATATTTAACTAATCATCCAAAGAATTCTTTGTTCTTTATTCTTGAGTCATGAAGGAGCTAGAGAGGACAGATTGTACTGAGGCGGAGCCAGGTAGGGACGAGGGGGTTCACCTAATCAATCTCCTTTGGCGGAAAATTATACTGTTTATAATACTTGGTTAAATTATTTTTTTATGTATATATATAGTAGATGTTGAACCCTTTTTGGCTTCTTCGTGTGTTTACTTCTTCATATTTTAAAACCCCTTAGTGAAAATTGTGGCTCGATAATTGATTGTACTTGCAATATAGTAGGAAGCTTGAACTAGAAAAAAAATACATTTTCCAATTCCTTCAACAGACAGACAGTCTTCTTCTCTCCTTTAAGCTTTTTCTTTTCTCTTTTCCTATATCCCCTTTCTCTTTTTCACCAAAGTTCTTATGGAGTATTAATAGTGTATTTTAATTTGTTGAACCTCGTAACTTGTCATACTTTCAAGGTTACAAATCTTACTTTTTATGGATTATTACAAAACATAATATATTCTTAGTTATTAGCACAATATAATTTTTCAACCAAGGGGGGTTCTGCTCTTGTAGACGATTGTCAAATAAGTATTGACCAACACAAATGGTGTAACGACTGCTCCAATGTGTCCAATATTGGTGCGGTGACTTTTTTGCCTACATTGTCAGTATATCGAAGTTATGTAAAACCACATCATTTTCATGAAGGTTTCAGTGGGAAATATTAACTTCTATCTAGATATATGTTCTCTAACCGCTTAAACTAAAAATAGCTGGCGGATGTATAGTATAAATAGCCACTCATGTGTATAACGGTGTATAACATATGTATACTGGCTAGAAAAAGTAAAAGTGAATGCGGTCGGTATAATCATATCTTATAATTACTTTTCCATAAAAGATAGGCAGTCTAGTTTCCTTTTATCACTTATAAAAGCCAAAAAGATAGGAGAGACAATTTAGCTTTGTTTCACATGCTTTCACACTTTCTCATACAAAACCAACAACCACAAGAAAAGCACAAAGCCTTAAAAACTCCTATTAATTCCCTTCACTTCTATCACTTACCACAAAACACACAACTAAAAAACACTACTTCTCTTCGAAATCTATACTTATCGATCTTTGATCTTTCGAAAAAGAGTGAAAATGAGGACTAATGTTAGTTTCCAACAAGCACTAACTGTTGAATCTTCAAGTATAGTGAAACAAGCTTTGAACTTAGCTAAAAGAAGAGGGCATTCACATGTAACTCCTCTTCATGTAGCAAGTGCAATGTTAGTTTCCTCTTCGTCTACGCTTTTAAGAAAAGCTTGTTTTCAAACAAATTCTCATCCAATTCAGTGCAAGGCCCTTGAACTTTGCTTCAATGTAGCACTCAATAGGCTTCCTACCTCTGCATCTAATCCGATTCTCGAGCCTCATGTTCACCCTCCTTTTCTTTCTAATGCCTTAGTTGCTGCATTTAAGAGGGCACAAGCTTATCAACGTCGCGGTTCAGTAGAGAATCAGCAACAACAACAGCACCTCAAAGTAGAAATTGATCAGCTTGCTATTTCAATTCTTGATGATCCTACTGTTAGCAGAGTTATGAGTGAAGCTGGTTTTTCTAGCATCCAACTAAAAACCAATGTAGAACACGCTATTTCTTCCGAAAATAGCACAAAATCGATGGTCATAGCATCAGGAAATAACCTCAAGTTGTCACTATGCAAATCAGGTGATGATCCAAGTGTTAGCCGAGTCATGAGGGAAGCCGGTTTTTCTAGCATCCAACTAAAAACCAATGTAGAACACGCTATTTCTTTGGAGATTTCTTGCAAAAATAGTGCAAAATCGATGGTTATACCACCAGGAGATAACCTTAAATTGTCACTAGGCAAATCAAGTGATAATCAAATCAAGAATGATGATGTGATGAATGTTATAGAAGCAATGATGAACAAGAAAAGGAGAAACACAGTCATTGTAGCAGAGTGTTTAGCTAATGCTGAAGGGGTTGTTAGAGGAGTTGTCGATAAGTTCGATAAAGGAGAAGTATCATCACACATGAAACATGTTCAGTTCATAAGTGTTCCACTTTCTACACTGAGAAATGTCTCGAAAGAAGAATTTGAGGCCAAGATTAGAGAGCTAAGGATTTTACTAAAAAGTTGTATACACAGAGGGGTTGTTTTATATTTAGGTGATCTTGAATGGATATCTGAGTTTTGGACTAAAGTACACAATGAGCAAAAAAACAACTACATGATATTGGAGCTTAGTCGATTGTTATGTGGCGAAATGAGTGAAAACGGAAGGCTATGGCTTATGGGAATTGCTAGTTTTCCAACTTATACGAAATGTAAAACTGGCAGTCCTTCTCTACAGACTCTTTGGGATCTTCATCCTCTTACACTCCCGGTTGTCAGCTTGGATCTCAACCTTAACCTCGAAAGGTATATATTTCCTTAACATTTCTACTTATTTACTGTTCTATAACGGTGGTGTTCTGACTAGCTTGTGCGTCTTTACCACTTCATCGGCTAGGCCACACCCTTGGGCTATGCTACTTAGACTCTTCAAAAATGACGACAGGTGTGTGTTGGATCCTCCAAAAGTCGTGCATCATTTTTTGGAGAGTCTGAACAACATAGCCGGAAAGTACACAATTTTCCATTATTACTTTATATTCAAGTTATTTCTTCAAACTATATAATTGACTAATCATCTATTTAATCAATATTTGCACTAATTTCTTTGCAGTTCTGTCCACAAACATGATCATAACTTTACAGACAAAGGCTTTTTTAGTCCATCTTCATCATCTCCTTGTTCCTCTACTTCGATTTCTTCTTCATCGAAGAAAGAACATCAATTCTTGAATACAAAGCCTGAACTTCTATCGAATCCTAATTCGATTCCTAATTCAGCTTCATCAAGTGAAGCAAGTGGACATAATGAGCACTTAGAGCTATGCTGCTTTGACTCTCCAGAAATGTTGTTGCACTCGTGTCAGATCCTTCAGAAATGTACACACTCATCAACATTTTTGAACAGTTCGAGCAACGTGAAGATTCTTTGCAAGGCATTGGAGGAAAAAGTTCCATGGCAAAAAGATATCATTCATGATATAGTAAGCACAATTCTTGAATGTAGACACAAAAAGGAAGAAACTTGGCTTTTGTTCTTAGGTGTTGATTCTCATGGCAAAGAGAAAATTTCAAAGGAGTTGGCTAAAATAATCTTTGGCTCTCAAGATTGTTTCATTTCCATTAGATTAAGTACATTTTCATCATCAACAAGAACATATTCAACTGATCAAGAAGTCAATAACAAAAGATCTCGAGACAAGCAAGGTATAGTACTGTAGAACTGTCTGACCGTCTCGTCGTTACAAAAAAAACAAACTTTTATTTACTTGATTATATTATGTTTCGACTTCTCCTATCCCCATTCACACCCCTACTCTCAATGCACTTTCATTACTTACCGCCTGTTTTGCCAAACTTCTAAAATTTACTTATTTTGAAAAACACTTTTTGTGAGAAGTAACTTCTGGAGTATAGTAACAATTTGTGTTTGGTTAATCAATCTGAAAGTCACTTTTATCGATGCTAGAGTAACAATTTATGCTTGAAAGCCGCTAAACCCTAAAAGTTTGGTCAAACACCTCAACGTTCTAAGATAAGCATTTTAAACTTTCCAGAAGTTTGACCAAACAAGTTATTAAACATGTTATGTCTCAACACACACCGTCCCTGACGTGTGGACCTGAGTGGTGGCAGACTTATAATTACTTAAATTATGTTATGTCTCAACAGGTCGGAGTTATCTCGAGAGATTTACAAATGCAATTCAAGAAAATCCAAGGAGAGTGTTCTTCATGGAAGATATGGATCAAGTTGATTCTTTTTCACAAAAGGGTATTCAAAAAGCTATTGAAAGTGGAAAATTAACACTTCCTAATGGTGATTTAGTGTTAATTAAAGATTCTATAATCATTTTCAGCTGTGTAGAGT
>JAJOOR010005450.1:0-34218 GCA_036250505.1 Solanum acaule | reverse complement strand
TGGGAACACCATCAAGAAAATATGGAGAATGATTCCTACTTGCCTTTTTTGGTGTGTTGGAATGAAAGGAACAAAAGAAGTTTCAATGGTTTATCAACTCCTAGACACTCCCTCAAAGCTAGATGTCTACTAAAGTTGTATAGTTGGAGCACCTTATCCCCTGTAGATTCACCTAGCACCTTTCTGGATTTTGTTAACTCCCTTCTTTAGCATAGGCCTCAGTGTATGGAGTTGTACAATCTTTTCGTATTTCGTATCATTTGTAATAGCAACATCAGAAAAAAGTGAAGTCCCTATTTTCAGTAATGGTCAAGATGCAAGAAGCTAAAACTCTCCTAAGAGGAACAGTCTACAATTCACGGGATCAGTAAAAAGTGGAATCATAGAGTTACAATCATTGAAGCACATAAAGACAACAGAAAAATATGTTCGAATAGGAAGCTCTTATGTAGATACCTTGACATATCAATGCTCTGCCAACGCCCAAACTCCAAGCTAGAGAGCACAACAACATGTTTCTTCCCATTTGCAGCAGCAAAATTTGCCAAGTTCCTAGCAAATTCAACCATCATGCCCTGTTGAGTAAGTGATTAGAACTAAACAGCCACTTACAAGCAAAAAGCTGCATGTGATACATTGCAATAAGAAGTTGGGTTTAAGTTATATAGACTTTCAATGTACTTTTCAAATTATCAATGTAGTTTATCCAGTAGAGCAGTTTGCATACCATTATTCTGATTTTTCACACTTACTATTAACAGCTAGCTATAGATGCTTTTGAAAACCCGATGGTATAAAAGATGTTATACCATCACCGTATGTAACAAGTCAAGCAACAATGATATTTGTTGAAAAGAAAGTATGCTAACCTTAACAATCGGAGACCTCTGTTGCACTAGAGCCAATGCATCAGGAGATGATTCATATACTGCCAAGAACCAAAATTAGACACGTTGCCTTTCTAAACTGTTACTACTGAAAATTATCCTCCTTCTATTTCAACTTATAAACAGCTCCTGAATTTCTAAATTATCCAAACATTCCGTTAACATTGCTATTCTATAAAATTTTCAAGAATTGAAATCCATTGAACAATTCCAAGTTGATGCTAAATTAACATCTACAACTTTAAATACGTAACAACTACTCTAATATTTCCTTCACTTGCGCTCAATACAATGCACTAACTAATATCTAGATTTAGTGTCCGGTATAAAATGAAACAATTAAGTACCCCCTCTGCTTCAAATTGTTTGTCTAGTTTTGACTTGGAATGAAGTTTAAGAAAGTAAAGAAAGATTTGAATCATGCGATCATAAACTAGATATGTCAAATGTTGTGGTTTTAAACATAAGATGTGCAAAGTTGGAATTAAAGAATTGCCAAGAAAGAAAGAATCATTAAGAAAAGTAGGACAAAAGAATTGAAACGAAGGAAATAATAAGTAATTCAGTGATACCTTCGAGAGGAAGAGCGAGTTCACCAGGTGGAGAAGGCCAATAAGCATCATTCCCAACGCATGGAACCACATTTGAATCATCCAAATATCCAATTCTCTCCGCTTTCAAAGAAGCTACTAGAAGATCCACCGCTAATTGCCCTACATTCCCTATGGACAGCGCCGGCTACATTGCAAAAAGATCGAAAAAGAAATTACAGGACCCAAAAAAAAAGAAGATAAAGTAGAACAATCAGTAAAGAAGATAAAGAACAAAACCCTAGAAAACAAACCAGAACCAACGTGGAATTATCCAAACTCAAATTCTTTCCATCCTCAGCATAAAACTCCATTAATTTAAAAACTGAAACTACTGTTGAATTGTTAGCGCACTGATTCGGAGTTAGCCAAGTTCTTGAGGAACAAGAAATGCAAGTTTCTTTTGAATCTTGCTTGTTTCTTGTTCCTCTGTACAGGTTGGAGTTGGGCTGGGCTCGTTTTAGCCCCATTCTTCATTAATAGGCCACTCTATTATGGGCTGGGCCAGTCCCTGGGAGGATTGGACCAAATTTTCATTGTTCCAGTAGTTACTCACTTTACCTTAAATAATTGTACGAAGAATTATTTAATCAATCAAGAATTACTTTAAGCTAGTAATGATGGATTATATATATAAAAATAATAATTACATTCATTTTGTTTTAGAGCCATGTAATTAGATTATTAATTAAATATCGCTTTAAAAATAAATTAGTAATTTGTGAATCTAACATTTATCCTGACATACTCAATATGACATGTATTTATATGTATACTAGTTAGCTGACAAGTTTGTCTACGGAGGAAACTTTGTTGAAATTTTGAGAAATGAAAGAGTTAAGCTTATAGTAAGTGATAGTATTCATTTGAGGACGAATGATCCCAAGAAAGGATAATGTAACACTCCATAACTATTAGTATATGTGTTATTCAAGTTGACGTCGACAAATTGAACTATGGATACAATCTCTTACCAAATAAATAGAGAAGACCAATAGTAAATATTTGCCTTAATGTAAATGAAACAACAATTAAGTGTTAATTTTAACTAAAAAAGTACTCTATTAATTAATGTAGTTTTGGGATAAAATTCGCAAATAACAGCTTTTCAATCATAGTATTTGAAAACTTGACATTTTTTTGGAGCTTCAATTTTAACAAATGAAACTTTGTCTGGGGGTTTCCTTTGTGGAATTTTAAATATTTTGATAGTACCTATTTTTCACAGACATGATTGAAAAGTGGGTAAGGCGACACTATTTTATTATATATTTTGTTGCTTTTATTTTTGTTTTATTCCTAACTAAATCTCTATGAAATTCAAAGATATTAACACAGTTTCAGATGTACTCTGACCCCATTGATTGAAATAATGGACTATTTGCACAGTGTAAACCAATTATTATTATTATTTTTGGCTTATTTATGGTGAAAACATATAAATCAAACACTTTGCTGCTGAGATAGTAAACATTGAAGCCAGCACCTCAATAAAGATGATTTGATAGCTGTGGTTTGTTCAACATAATCAAGATATTTATTCTCCATCATTATCAATAAGGAATTTAATAATGTATGCTTAATTTGGATTTCTTTCATCCAAATTTTAATCAGCCTTGACGTATGAGTCAGGTCAAAATTAATGAGGACCAAATAATTAAAGGACCATTTTGCCTACTTTTGATTAGCTTCTTTCTTTGATTAGAAACTCATTCCTAAGTGTCATTTGGACAGCATTAATATATCCTTATCTTGAATTTTGTGCATTTCCCACCAATATTATTGGATCATACATTTTATCAGCAACCTTTTCTCATTTTTCAGTTTATCTTTTATATTCACTTACAATGTGAATAAATTTTTGGATCATTATTTATAATTTAACAAGTTGAAGAAGTTTACTTACATTTTTCTTTAAGTTACTAATTTCATAGGTTAAACTTACACTTCTAGCCTATAGTATATAATAGAAAACTTTACATTAATTGTCTATGTTATTGTACAAAATTTATTTTATGTCTCACATAACTAATATTAGTCGTGTGGGGCTTCTTCTTGTCTCAGAAACTTCTGATTATTTATTTTGTCGTGAAAAAAAAAAGAGTCTCACACAACTAGTGATAGATATGTTCTTTCTAACGATATTGGGAAAAAAAAACATAGAGCACCTAGCAAGAGAATGTGAAATATCTTTCACTTGTGGTATTTAACATGTTTACGAATCTACTATTAGAACTTCTACTTTACATTTGGGGTTTAATATCAGATTATCTCTTATTGCAAACGCGGCACATAAGGAAATAAGGAGTTGGCAATTTCAGAGATAAAAAAGCACCATTGTTTTTATACAATTTGTTTCTAGTTCTTAGTTTCTTAATTTGATTTTTGACTAACTCATGATTGTAATTATAAAGTTGGTGATGTAGAAATGCAATGCTGTGAATTGATAACTTTTTAATTATACCAAAATGTCCACATATAGTGAACACTGATAGTTACGTTACGTTACTGCGCCATGCATGTGTGAGAACTTGAATCACTATTCCTATTAATGCCACTTCCAAAAATTCTCAACATACAAAATGTCTTTCTTCTTCTTCAATGATTTCGTTCCAGAATATTCTTGAATCATCCATCTAGCTCTAACCAAAACTATAGTTCATGAAGGGGTGAAATCATTCATCTCTTGAATGGTCGATGTGAGACTCTTTCAGTCAATACGGAGATACAAGAATTGAAATGGCTGATATCAATTAATAAATGAACCTTGAATCTGACTCAATCCTAAAAAAAAAAAAAAAGTTGTCTAAAGCAAAAAACTATCATCCCTTGAATGATCGATGTGGGACCTTTCATACGAGTGGCTGCATAACTACTCAATATATTACATACTTGTTATATACAAAAATGTGTCATCTTGTTCTTAAATTATATCAAACACAGAGCTATTGCAGAGGAAACATTAAATAATTAATTAGAAATATGCATTCAATATATAATATGTTAATGATTCAAATAGCATGTGAGGGATCCCCACTGCGTGGGTCACGTATGTCAATTAGTAATTTATATCAATCCTATCTAAGCGTGTGATATTATGATGCGAGAAGATTTATTTCAAGAGTTAATAAATGGATGAATTAATCATCGACTTAATTAAATTTGAGTGAGTTTAAACGGATCACATTTCTATAGATTAATTTTGCCATCCGATAGAATTAACTACAGAGGAAATTAAAGTAAAGCACATGCTGATTGATCAAGTTATAATGATAAATTAATAATCAATACAAAATGTTTTTTAAGATTTAATTCTAACAAAATAAAAGTAGTATTGAATATACAACAAAACGGCGTTGACAACAAAATATATCCAACAAGCTGATCTTCACTAATTAAATTAGTTTAACCCTTTTCAGATACTTTGTTTAGTTTATAATTAAATTGACGATTATGTGTACGTTGCCTCTGAAATGCCGGCATCTAATTCTTTTTTTTTTTAATTAGAGGTTTAGTGGAACATAAGAAACTTAAAAGACTGCGATAAAGGGGAGACATGCATGTCTAGATTCGGATGACATAATTTCCCTTTTAATTTGTTCAATTACCAGTTACACTCTAATAAGCAACTAGAGTTAAATATAATTATCTTTAATTTAGCCTTTTAATTAATTACTGGTCTCCTACGCTAGAGATAATTTAATTAATATGGTAGAGCTGCGTGGCTACATCTGTATGATAACACATAGAAGATTTTGGTGATACTATTATTATATGTTAGGTTTATAATAAGGCTAGCTGTTATTAATTAGTAGTAGATAATAAAGTGAACACGTCTTCTTTTGCCACCTTTCTTCTTAGAAAATAAATTTTATTTTTTTTACATTAATTAATTATGAAGGAACAGGATGCATAATGAAAGTTTAAGATTAATTACGTAATCCCAATATCCAGAAATATTGAATACAATATCAGACAAGTTAAGAAGACTAGATGTGTTCAAGACGAAAGAAAATGTATCCCTAGAAAATATATTTTTTTAGAAAATAAGTAGTTTTCTTATTTATTTTCTGATTTTGGTTAGCAATAAGAAAAAATCATCCCAAAAGTATTTGGGTATAATCTAGGAAAGTACTATGACACTGAACTTGAAAATATTATAGTTTAAAAAAATACAATAATCAAAAATTGGGTCTGAGTCGAGGACTGGAGTTGAGACTTGAGTCGATATTAGGGCCAAGATTTAGAGCCAGGAGTCGAGTTTAATTTGAGGGTCGGGTCAAGGGTTGGGTCTCGAGTCGAATCCAAAGTCAGGAGTCGGGTCTAGGGTCTAGTCACAAGTCAAAGTCGTCGGGAGTCGAGGCAGGGGTCAAAGTGTAGGATCGGGAGTTAGGTTGCTGAGTGTTGGTCAGGAGTCGGGAGGCAAGTCTCGCACTTGGAAGGCATTTTTCCTAAAGTTGAAGAAAGTAAGTTCATTTGAAAAGTACTTTTTAAAATATTTTAATCAACTAAATACGAGGAAATTGAATATATATTTGTTCAGGAAATCAGGTTTTCCTTTCGTACCGAAAAATCCCCAAAACTCAAATACTTGCATTTTAATCTTTACTAAATGTGTATGAATTTCAAAGGATGTTAACACTCAAAGTGAATTGCACAAATTAAAGTTAAACTAATAGTTGAAAAGAATTTTTATTTTATTTTATTTTATTTTTGGCTTATTTAGGGTGAAAACTTAGTAATCAACCACTTTAATTTGCTGCTAAGATAATAAACATTGAAGCCACCTCACTAGCTGATTTGATAGATGTGGTTTGTTCAACATTATTATTATCCAAATATATGATATGACAGATCGAACTTATTAAAGAGCATTATCAATAGGAATAATTTAATAATGTATATATGCTTAATTTGGATTTATTTTATTATTAACTTCAATCTAGAGCCTCGTCTTAAAATAGAAATAACAACAATATAAACATTAGTTCCAACAAATTTAAATCAGCCTAGCTTGATGTATGATTCAGGTCAAAATTAATGAGGCCCCAATAAAGGACCATTTTTCCTGCTTTTGATTAGCATTTTTCTTGATTGAAATTCATTCCAGCATTTCGTTAACTTGAATATTGTGCATTTTCCACCAAGATTTTTGGATCGTACATTTTATCAGATGCTTTTTACAAAAAAAATATAAAAAGAATTAGCAACGGACAATAATTCATAACTAAACATAAAAAAATCTCATGCTAATTTCATTTCATTTAACTATAGATTACATAAAAATCCATTATTTTGCTAAAAGTTATTTAGTGATGGATTAATTGGAAATCACCAATAAATTCTATAGCTAATTTCATACTTAATTTTCTGAAAAAGATTAACACTAAATACGTGAATTCATTTTTTTTTTAATATAAAGGGACGGCGCACACTACCTTGAGCCTTACAAGGTGCAGGCCGTCAAAGTCTTGTAAGACGCACGGCAGCGCCTTGTAAGGCACATGGAGTACACGCCTTGCTGATTTTAACCTGATTTGGACGGAGTTAATTTGGGTGTTAAAAAGTTATTTTTTGATTCTAAAATCAATTTTGTTGCCTTTTTAGATTTTTTGACAATTTTTTTTTTATCTTTTTGGCTCCGGACTCAACACTTTAGCATGTGTTAGAAGTTTACTTACATTATTCTTTTAAGTTTTAACTTACAAAATTCCATCAATTTCACAGGTTAAACTTAGACGTATAATATACATTGATAAATGATAATATAAACAAAATTTATACTATCAAATATCAATAGTATATAATTTAAATATTTGATATTTTCGTGACTAGTGTGTCTAGTGATGTGCATTTCTCAAATATTCCCTGTTTCTTTTCAAGTGGGGATCATGATTTTGGATATTAGTCTAAAAAAGCCTCTGATTTGATGATAAGAGGATCCCATGCATTGTATATTACCAGAAAAAAATGGACACCTAGCAAGAGATCGATCTAGACAATTTTAAAAATTGTCGATTTTATTCTTTTCTTATATAATAACATAACAAGAAAAAGCAAGAATAAATGATTGTCTTTTAATATGAATATACGTACGATCGATATGTTCTTCATTGTCCCTTTCTAAAAGTGGGATTATTAGTAGTAAACTTGGTTTTTAGTGCTTGTTTTTTTCTTTGATTTTCGACTCACTCATAATTACAGTAAAGTTTGAGATTGTGAAATAACACTATAGTGGAAGATGATACTTTATGTCTACTATATAACATTAATGTCCACATATAGTGAACTGTGATAGTTACTTCATGCATGCGTACTATATACTTCCACTTAAAAGTATATATAATTCTCAACACAGAAAAAGTATTATTTCTCTTCTTCATCAATAATTTAATTCTAGATTTTTCTTCAATCATCCATCTCGTATAATTAAAATCATTTTTCCCTTTAATCATATCAAGTCGAGGGATCTTAGCAGTTCAATTGACTGACTACTTAAACTTTCGCCCCCTTTTTTTTTATAAAAAACAAGTATGTATATATGTCATGCCAATGGTTGCACAACTGCTCCATATAACTTTGTAACAATCTGTCATCTTGTTCTTGAATTATATCAAACGGCAGTTATTGCAGCAAAATAATAGTAATAATAATAATAATAATAATAATAATAATAATAATAATAATAATAATATATATTGGGGTCACGTATGTTAATTAATTTCTAAAGTATTAAGAGTGATACCATATTGCTAGAAGATCGTATTTGTAGTTTTATGAGTTTAGTTTTTTGGAAAGGCGCAACGTGGCAAGTCTACGCAAATAGGAATAACTACAAAGGAAAGAAGAGCAATCGAATTATCGAAAAAATAATAATATGGAGTATTAAACTAAAGATTAAAATAAAAAGTCCCTTTATTATAAGAAGTCATGATTAAACTACTAAATTATAAATATCCAACAAAACGGCGTTTACAACAATGTAAATCCAACTAGTTGATCTTTATTTCTTGCTAATTAGGTTAACCTTTTTAAGATACTTTAATTTGTTTAGTTTATTACTCCACATGTGTTGTCCCGGAATGTCCGCATGGAAATATGTATATTTTGATTTTTTAAACTAGAACTTTAGTCGAACATAAGAAAATCGAAGAATATATATGGTCAGCCTTGCAATCCTTTGTGAATTGGCCATAAGAAGTCTATCTTATTTGATAAGACGAAATTGAATAAAGAAAAAAAGAACATCGATCAGACATGTCTACATTCAGATCATGACATTTAATTTTCCTTTTGCTCAATTGCCAAATACACTTTAATTAGCAACTAGAGTTGAATATTATATATATAGTGTTGTTTAATCATCTTGAATCGTTCAAATTAGCAGCCGCTAATTAATTAATTAGGCTGAATAACAAGTCTACAATATACGCTAGAGATATTAGTATAATTTATTATGGTAGCATCTATATGTGATCACACATATTACTCAGTAAGAAGATTTGACAATACTATTGGTATTAGTTAGGTTTAAAATAAGACTAGCTGTTATATTAATAGAAAAGATTTTGATGATACCATACATGATTATTGTTGATAAAACTATTATATTTGATGATCTATCACTAATCCATTATTAAGTAGGATTGACAATATAAATTACGCTGATTCTTACATTCTGATTTAGGCCACGTAATGAGCAAATATGAAAGATATAAAAATGGGAGTTACATAGTTTCCCGACAAGTCGACAAAATAAATAAATAAAAAAGATAGATTAAGCTAATTAACTATTTAAACTAAGATCTCCAGCTAAAATTTAAAAATCATAATATTAAGACAGTTGGAAGCTAGCTTAGGACAAATTTAAATAGCCATTTTATATTTCTTTAAGTTTATACTATATGTTATTTCAAGGTTTGGTGTCAAATTTGAATAATAAGTTAAAGTATTAGTGATAAGCATTGATACGTGGCCCAAACCTGCAGGATCTTAAAGTCAATAGCTTGTCCCTAGCTATAATCTAATAGTAATAATAATGCAACAATAATAAATTTTAAATTACAAAACTAGTCATGAGATTTTGCTTATGTCATTCGTATTTTGTGAAAACAGTATTATTCATGAATTCTTACATGTATTAACAATTTGATTGGCTAAATATATATGGAACTCCCATATTATTATTTTTTGGAGCTTTATCTATGTAGGATTCATGATCACAAGGAATAGATAAAGAGAAAAAGAAAACCAAGAAATAATAAAAGATTATTGTAAATGTTAGTACTACACTTTTTGCACTTTCATCTTAGTTAGAATAAGAAAAAGGGAGATAGATAGATATACCCAACGACAAGACAGATCAAAGTTAGTACAAACTCAATTAGCATTTTATTATAATTAAATTACTATATATATATATGGATATTGACAGTGTATTATTGAAAGTCATCAATAATATAATCAAATAAATAAAAGTCTTTCTATTGTTAAATTACAGTTTTTTTTAGATAAATTGCTTAGGTTATAAACTTTAACAAGGGTCACGAATACGCATACCGACAATTCAAAATTCAAATATCCCTTCAATTTAATCGACTGTGATGATATAAATAGATCTGAATTTAATTAATAACAATATTTGGCTAGTGTGTGCCGGGTATGTACATGGTCAATTGCATAATCCAACAACAGAGATAAATATGATATTTAAATTTAATAAGTTCAATTTTTAAATAATTTTTTTGTTCTGAATATGAAATTATGAGTTCAGAACAAAACTTATATTTTTTGCGGTGAAAACACTCTTATACTTTTCTTATTATGGGATCGATTGATGATATTTTAAATCATAATGAACGACTATAATTTGAAGAGGAACATATTCTATCACTAGACAAACATGGAGCCCTTAATTTGTGGTGTAGATTTACTATTCGTATGACCATGATTATTGGGACTTGTACTTTGTAGTTATAAAGTATGGAATATCATTTTCTACAAATGCACAGTAGGCAATTTCAGAGAAAAAGCAACTATAGTACTAGTTGTCGTTTTATATAAAATTGTTCCTATTTCTTTGTCGTTTTATCTCTCGTCTATTCTTCTTTGATTTTATTAACTCATCATGGGGAGTAGATTAAACAAGAGTTTTTGGGGGAAACTGGAACACAAATTCTTTTAGTGGAATCTGTCAGTCACTAATACTGAAAAAATAATTACTTTTTTTATGGGATTGATCGATGATAGTTTAAATCATAATGAACGACTATAATTTGAATTATTTTTAGAATGCCACGTAAAGAGTCTCAAGCCAATCATTTTATTCTAGAATATATTTGGACCAGTAATTAATTTCATAGAAAATACAACTTTATTTATCACAATAATTGTGATTAATATAAGACTTGATATTAATCTTTCCCTGCTCAGTTCTTTTTTGTCTTTCTCACTTTATACAAGCACAAATTATTCAAAATACAATGTATAATTTGTGTTTGTATAAAGCGAGAAAGAGATTTGATATACAAATACAATTGTTTTAACTCGATTCAATTGTATACAAATTTAAATTTTATGCAGATATACAAACACAAAGAACATATACATATACAAACGCGATTTTCACAGACACAAACACTCGATTATACGTATCAGATGCCTGCAATTTTATACAAATCTGATACTTCATAGCAAACATAGCAAAATTATAGCTATAGAGCGCTATATGATTTTTATGTTTGCTAAACTTAAAATTTGCTTAAAAAAATGCTTTCTTTCAGTTTAACTAGAAGATGTTCGTTTAAAAAGTTTTATGCTGCTAAATATCCAACAAACTTCATACGTATGTATATTATATTCTATATTCTATAACTATATATGTATATATATCCGAATATCATTTTCTTGTTTATGTCATCCTTAATTATTTCCAAAGCACTTTAATTTGTTTTGTTTGTAATCCCTTAAATTGTTATGTGCTAATTCTTTAATCATGAATCTCTAATAGGTGATCAAACCACACTAATATTTTTTTTCCTTAAATTTGTCACTCACTTAATTATCTGGTAGTATGGTTTAGTGATTTTACTTTCTAATTTAGGCCAAGTATATAATCAAGAGTCAGAGAGGAAAATGATTTAAATTAAAATAATATTGTTTCCCAATAAGATGACAAATTTACCAAAAAAGTAGGTTATCTATGGTGCTGAGTTTGCTGACAAGCAAGTCATGATTTTTTCCCCATAATAAGATCACTAAGTTAATATAAAAAATAAAAATAAAAAGCATAATACCCTGACATTTGGAAGCTTAAGACAAGATGTGTATCAATTAATTAAAACTAAAATATTGCTAACAAGTATTTATAAATTTGCAAGATCTCAAAGTCAATGGCTTGTCCAGGATGTGATAATAACCTTAATTAATATAAAATGATGACTAGTGAGATACTGCTTAGCTCATCCTTATTCTGCTTACAAAATATTTAAGTGCCAAAAAATATATATAATACTACATATTAACTAAAGGTAAACTGAGATATTGCAGAGTTATTATTATATATTATCTGGGTCCGTTTCATATTAAAATATGATTAAATTTACGTTCACGTCAAAAAGTATTATATTGATAAAAAAACTCTTTCTAACAAGACGATTTCATACCCAGGCTCAAATCGAGTAGAGGCATATCCGATGTTGACAGAGTTCTTAATAATAGAGGAGGAAACTCATAAATAGGGGCTTATTTCATATGCTCCCACGTATTGTATAATTACATATTAGATTAGATAGACAACTGCTTGAAATGGACAAACACAAACCTAATTTTCGACCAAGCTTTGAACTTCAAATACTTCACTTCACCAAACCTTATGAAAAAGAAAGCAAACTCTTTCTTGTTTAGAAATCACAACATTTTGTTTCACATTTTTATAATTAATAACGTGATTAACGACATGTTATATTCTTCTAAATTTGTTTTATTCATCGAGTAGAAGTTGTATACGCTAACATTACAAAAAATCTTTTACATGCATATCACCTAAAAGATATAAAGTGTACTGATAAATTAATTTTCACAAAAAGGTAGAGTTAATAACGTAACCAAGAAATTAAGATTGGCTATGCTTGTTGTAACAACGGATTAAGATATAATGAACTTGTAACAAAAAAAAATTACATTGCTAAGTTAATCCTCAGTAAATATAACAACCATTTTAATCAAACACTAGCCAGCTTCTTCTATACTCAAACAAAATTTTAATCAGCAACGGAATTTCTTTTGTTTCTTTTGGTGTAGAATTTCAACCTAACATTCAAAAAGTTCTTCACTTTTTCATTAAACAAATTAAAGTCAAATACAAGAAGCCGAAAAGTATGTATAAAATTCATCTTAATACAGAACAATGTAAACTTTCCTTTTTTATTTCTTTAAATACCTTCATTCCAATTTACACTTTTCAACTTTCAAGATTCAAACTTTCTAATTTTAAATATATTTTTTAAAATAAAATAAATTACAATAAAAATAAAAATATTTTAAAAATTATTTAACGCTTGAAATTCAAACCCCTGTTACATAACCCTTTCCTCCCACATGTGTCAGTTATAATTTGAAGCCCCTCTTCCTTGGATATTTGGATGCAAAATGCATAATTTTTGTGCTTTGGCCGTAATTTAATGACACCTGGCAAGTTATAAAAGCCGTAATGGGCATCAGGCTGACATCAGCTCAGCCCATGGGCTTTTTTACAGTACGTGGCAAGTTGACATTAGAGATGAATGTGATAAGGAGCAGTTTACGTGGCGGCTTGATTTATATGGGTCCTTATCATTGGGCTGACACGGCCCATCAATTCGTTTCGTTCGTTCAGCTGCCCTGTTCCATCTGGCCCACCACTTCAATAAACTAACCGTTTTCGAGTCCAACGCCGTCACGTGTGCCTTGAGAAAATTTCACAAATAACAAATATAATAGAGTTCTATAGGTATAATTTCGATAATTGTGTTTTATATCTATAGTTTCATTTATTATAGAAGTTGTGGTTGTATATTTTTGCTCGTTTGTATATTTTACTTGTGAATATATAAATAGTAACTATAGCATTTAATATGATTTAAATATTTGTTATTTTGCACAATATTCCCTTTCTTAAGCCCCTCAATTTTTTTATTTCCTTGATAACTCATACTCACAGTTTAAATTTTATTAATCTTTCAAAGAATTACTAATATACCTTAAATTTTTGGCAGCCTTGCAATTGGAGTATATTTTAAACACGATATATACCAATATTAGGTGAAGAGGCAAATGGGAATACAGTAACATTATTTTAGTAAACAACACACAATATACGTACGGCACAATTTTCATGTGAAATATTTGACTAGATTCTATTTCCATACAAATTTCATAAAGGTCAAAATTATTCATCAAGCTATCCATATTATGAAATCAATATTTGACGCTTTCTTATTGAACTAACTTTTCAAAAACCAAGTTTTTTTTTATTGACCATTACTATTATTGAGAAAGTCAATTCTTTTTACTAATCGCAATTCATTAATTTACTTTAAAAGGTTTGAGCTCATTTTAATGAAACAAACCGAGTATAATATATAATACAAACAAACATTTTAAATTAATTATAGTAATATAAGTTTATGAAATGAAGGGAAAAAACTATAGTACTTCCTTTTTTTGGAAAATCACAGTAGTAGATAATTAGGCATAATTAATTAAACGACCATTAACGACAGCTGACTATGAGAATTTAAGAAAATAAAATACATAAACAGAATTAGCCCACTAATCCAAATTTCAAAGTCAATTACCTGTAATCCCATTTCCTAAGAAGGAAAAAACATGTCGAAAATAACTTAGTCATTTCTACTTTTAAAAAGTCAACATTCGAACCCTATCTTTCCACGTTGCCTTTTCTAGAATTCAACGCTTCCTTAACAAGCACAAAACATCTCGTGGAACACAAAACAATCAAAGAGGCAAAGAAGCACCTGATCGTAATTTCTTTCCTAATATAAATTTTATGCATAATTATTATATTATTATTCCAATAAAAAATATTATTTTTTAATTCAAAACTATAATTTAGTGATATTATATACAATTAGACTTATTCACAATTTCCTTTTAAGTGATAAATATACAAATATTTTGTATATGACTTCAACTTTTTAATTAAAAAATATAACTTAGCGGTAAATGAAATAAGTTGACATTATGAGCTTTCATATTCAAATTAATGTAGATAGAGTTACATGATATCAGAGGCAAATTCATGTGAGAGCAAAAGATTCCTCTAAACTCTCTTGACAAAATATTACATTATATATAAAAACTATAATTTACGTATATGCATTAGATTTTGAATTCGCTCTCTTTTACGTGTTTAAATTTCTTAGTGAAAATTTTGACTCTCCATACTTTTTTCCCGTTCTTCTTAAACCTCACGTATCATACTCCCACGCGTCTCTCTACCATTCCCCCTACTACCCCCTACCCCAACAGGCCACAACCAACCCCAAACTTCCATTGCTTATATATCTCTCACCTTGCCCTTCCATTATTTCCATATACAATCTTCTTCTCATTCTTCCATTACTCTATTCACAAACCTCTACATTTATTACAAACCAAATTCACTCAAAAAAGATTCAAATCAACAATCATAATTCATACCTACCATCATTCAATTCATCTTTGTTAAAAAAAATGACGAGAAAAAATAATAGTATGGGAGCGATCTTGCTACAGAAAGAAAGCTTTCGAAGAACAAAATTCGGTACCCTTTTATACTCCGATCCAATCAGTGACCATGAAGAAAGCAGTAACAATTCCGCTCGCAGCAGCAATGCTTCTTCTGCACCCAGTCCACCTAGAACGTCGTCGTTTAACGGCACAAACACTACTGCTAACAATTCCCCAAATTACTTCATGTCTCCATGGAACCAATCTGCTTCGCCTTATGTAAAATCTCCATGGATTCACCAACCATTACTCGATTCCTCCGAAGAATCAGAATCAAGCGATTGCAAAAATGGTCTAATCGGGTCTCTTGTTCGAGAAGAAGGACATATATATTCATTAGCTGCATCTGGAGATTTGCTGTATACCGGATCAGACAGCAAAAATATTCGAGTTTGGAAGAACTTGAAGGAATATTCCGGGTTCAAATGTCAAAGCGGATTAGTAAAAGCCATTGTTGTTTACGGAGATAAAATATTCACCGGTCATCAAGATGGTAAAATTCGGGTATGGAAATTTTTAGGGAAAAAAAGAAAAGCATATAAACGTGTTGGTAGTTTACCTACCGTTAGAGATTATTTAAAGAGTTCAATTAATCCTAAAGCGTATGTTGAAGTAAGACGAAATCGGAATGTTCCTTGGATTAAGCATTTTGATGCTGTTTCTTGTATGAGCTTGGATAAAGAGAGAGGGTTACTTTATTCTGGATCTTGGGATAAAACACTGAAAGTTTGGAGATTATCGGATTCGAAATGCCTTGAATCTATTAATGCTCATCAAGATGCCATTAATTCAGTCGTCGTTGGATTCGACGGGTTGGTTTTCACTGGATCAGCAGATGGAACGGTTAAAGCTTGGAGAAGGGAATTAGTTGGGAATAGTGCAAAACATGTTCTTGTGGAAACACTATTGAAACAGGACAATGCTGTGACATCACTGGCCGTAAACGCTGCCGCAGCAACGGTAAGAGAGCACACTTTTATTTACTTAATTATTTCGTTATTTAACTCATTCATTTTAAAACGTTTATGTTGTTAGACAGAACACATGTCTAATTATTTTATGTGTTAACAGGTGTATGCCGGATCCTCCGATGGACTAGTGAATTTCTGGGAGCGACAGAAGCATTTTTTGGAGTACGGAGGTGCGCTGAGAGGTCATAAATTAGCTGTGCTGTGCGTGGCGGTTGCTGGTAATCTGGTATTGAGTGGATCGGCTGATAAATCCATATGCGTGTGGAGAAGGGAAGAAGGTAGTATCCATAGTTGCTTAACGGTGTTAACAGGACACAACGGCCCCGTTAAGTGCTTGACTGTCGAACACGATTCAAATGGCAGCGACAACGACAACGACAGTGAAGATGAAGCTCCCATGGAAAAGAAAAGTGACAAATATTGGAGAGTGTATAGCGGGAGTTTGGACAATTCCGTGAAGGTTTGGAGACTATCGGAGAACAGCTTTAGTGGCTTCGAGGAAACATAAAAGAAAAATGATGCAACTTGAAAGGGGAATTCTGAATTCAGAGTTAAAAAATTTGATTAGAAGTGATGGGAACGCGCTGCCGAGATGCGGCTGTGAATTGCCGTGTGTGGTTGAGTTACTGGTGGTGACACATAAAAACAGTTTTCCCTTTCACACGAAGAGAAAACTGTTTATATTGTGCCGTTAAAAAAACCGGTCAGAGGACGGTTCTGTAGGTGGGGGACCAATGAGCAGAATCTTCATTACTAAGGAACGTAACGTTAATATTGAAGCAGATAGGAACTAACATTATTCAAAATGCATTCATTAATGCTTTCTTTATCTCCTTTCCCACATTTTGGTTGATGATTGTCTTGTATAAGTTGTAAATTCTAAGTAACCATGTGTTTGAAAGTTCTCAATCATCCAATGGAACGTCTTTGAATGTACCTTTTTTTTTATTAATGAATAAGTTTTTACTTCTTGCATATAATTAGTAGTATTATTTTTGTTATCTATGTGTTCAATATTCATGAGAGAGGTCAATTATTTGAGGGATATAGAATGTTAAAAGTATATTGCTAAATTAATGATGATTCTATTTTTAAGGTTTTGCCGTCACATGTGTGCTACTAGTTAATGTGAAAAGCAAAGCTAAGAAAAAAGTGTGCTTAGTGAGATGCATGACAGACAAACAAATTCTTAAAGCAAAGAACTAGAGCTGAAGTTCAGCTTTTGATCATGTGAAAAAAGAAGCGGTAGCTTCGTGGTTTCTCTCACGCTTGCTTTCTTGTAGGCTTAAATTAAAGCCCTTTTCGTTAGGTTCAAAAGCTTCCCAAAACATATGATCCAACATAAATCTCGTATTGTATAAGCAAGCATCAGTAATAGATGTCCCCATTCTCTTAGGAATTCTCTGACGTTTGCATATATTTCATTGAACATCTTAGTGTTAAATTAGACATGATGTTAATTGTACCGAATTAAATTACACTAATCAAATAAAAATTACATGTTTTTTTTTAATTCGTTAATGTATAGTATAAGTTAAACTCTAAAATATATAGGTATAGTTTGTTTCTAATTCCTGCATTTACAAGTCTAGTCGAACGAGGACCACCTAGAGTTGGCTGAGCCTATAAATTAAAGATGTGGCACACAGAAAAAGCAAAAGAATTACTAATAAAGGAGCAATGTTTGAAAAGAATAAGTTCAAAGTCATACTTTCTTGTTCTTTACAGTAATTTTTTATAGTTCAATATGGCCTAACATAATATTAATCAACATTAAAAAAATAGTTGGTTCATGATAAGAAATACTTAGAAATGTGACAAATATTTTACAAGGAATAGTTCAAAATGGGATTTTGTCAACTATAAGCCTTTAATTAGCCGGTGAAAAGGGCCGGTGGGCATCATTAAGATCTTTGAAGAAAATGAGCACTTTTACCTTGTTCGTACTGAATTTATTTGGTGCCAATTAAGAAATTATATCGGTAAATTTTAAATACGGTAGATAATTTGTTTTAAAAAAAAGATTAAATTACTAGTATAAAAACGAGTCCAATAATAGTTCGTTGTATGGTTGGTTGGCCAATGGATTCCCATTGCTTAATGGCCCAAAAGCTAACTTTAATAGCAAAAAGTCGCAATGCACACCTAACATAGAGAATTAAGTCCTCAACAACATTATTTAATACATACAAATTGATATTATTTATATTGTCTATGAATTATTGTTAATTCCCTCTCCCTTTCCTGATTAGTAATAGAAGATATTATCCCATATCTTATCTTAGGGTTTGTAGCAATCTTGAAAAATTTGATTATGTCGTTTAAACTCTTCACTTAAATTATTTCACATGTTATCAGAGTCATAACTTTATTGTTAAAAAACGAAACACAAGGTAGGTACGAATATTGAAAGGAAAAGAGTAAATATTAGGTTTAGCAAACATAAAAAACATATTTGTATGATATAACTATAGTTTGCATAATTGCGCTTCATAAATTTTTTTATGTTTGATATGGAGTATCAGATTTGTATAAATCGCAGGTAGGTATTCGTTTGTATAAGAGCACATCAATTGTATATGTATATCGGTTAGATAATTGTATATATGTAACTACTATGTATATGTATCAATGATTGTGTTTGTATATCTGCATAAAATTTGAATTTGTATACAGTTGAATCGAAATAAAACATTTGTATATCAAATCTCTCTCTCTCTCTCTATATATATATATATATATACAACACAAATTATACATTGTAATTTTTATAATTTGTGTTTGTATAAAACAAGTAAGAGAGAAAGGCAAAAGAGAACTGGTAGGGGATGTTCTGTATTTGTATAATTATAAGTGTATAGGACGAAAATATATGTATTTGTATTTGTATATACAGTTTTATCTGGCTTTATACAAACACAAACACAATTTATACATTTGTGTTTGTATAAAGTGAGAGAGGCGAGGGAGAGTGGCGAGCGAGATTCTCTGGGGAGAGAGGCGAATGACAAGTGTTTGCTACAGATTATAATTAAATGAAACTGTGGTTATAGAATTTAATTTGAATTAATAGTTTGCTATTTTATACAATTTTCCGAAAGGAAGGAAAATGAGGATCCTTTTAGTCTTGGGCTTCAATTTCATGTCTTTCACAAGCTCTCTATTTCGGATCCTTTTAGTTTTGGGCCTACTGTCCTTTTTGTATTGGGCTTAGATTGAGATTCCTTTTGGTTGGCCTTCAATTATCCTAGACTAATTTCCTTGTTTAGTTACTTTGGTAGGTAAAAGTGTATCAAACAGCAATAAACACTAACCAAACTCGATCATTTGGACGGATAAGTGTACACAAATAGTAATTAAATTGATACTTGCATGAAAAAATTACAATTGAAGTAGTGAAAATAATAGTTAGGAATACTAGACTAGAGAAGAAGGAGATGAGATACTAAAACATAGCAGAGAGACGAAGGGATAACAGAATTTGCAAGCTACATTGCTAACTAGTTAATCCGTCGTTCTTTTTAACTAGTACATCTGAATCATAAATTAACCGTTTTGAAGGCCTTCTAGCACTATGGTTTCTTGTTGGCCCAATAGCTACTTGTTTGACATTCTTTGTTGATACCACATTGAGTTGGGATTAATCCATGACATAAAGTTTAAAGGACAAATTACAGAAATACACACATTTTGTTTCACTTATTTTTATTATCCCTTATTACTTTTAAAAATCTCCAAAATTTCTTATTTCTTTAATGTATCCGAGTTGCATATTAATGTATCCGAGCTACATATTAATGTATCTGAGCCAATATTTAATGTATCTGAGCTACATATTATGTATCCGAGCTATTTTTTAATGTATTCGGGCTACATATTAATGTATCTGAGACAGTATTTAATGTATCCGAGCTTCAATTATTGTATCCGATTTTTTTAATCTTTAAGGAATTAATGTAATTAGAAACTTATTAGGGATAGATTGTAATTTCATATTAAAACTATGGGATTTATGTAATTTACCTAAGTTTAAATTTGTTTTAATTTCCAACTAATAGGAGAAGAGAACCTCAACTACAAGAAACTCAATGGGCTAATCAATGAATATAACTTGAACTCTATTTTATATGCTTCTCTTATGACTCATTACAAATGCCTAACAAATAAAGGAGTTTAACATTTATAATAAATACTTATACATGATTAGATAAATTGATTTCAACCTTGAAAGTCATTTTAAGCATAGTCTTAAATTAAATAGATTTTGTTTAACTTGACCCAAGTCGAGCTAAATTAAAGTTTGGCTAAATTAATCCATAAAATCATAATTCGTTCAATCAATTTAAGTCTGACCGATTATTGACTCGTTCATTTATTAACTCAAATCATTTCAATTGGATATATAACTCAAGTTGATCAATGATAAATCTTGTTAAGATATTTTCAAAACGACTTTTTTCAAAATAAAAATAAAAATAAAAATTAGTTGATATGTTATCTATAATTATAAGAAAAAATAATAATAATATAACTTTATTAGGTACTAAAAAAACATAAAATAACGAATAAAATTGTTAAAATTTAGTAAGAAACGGGCGGATCAAATTTTGACCCGCATTTTAATCCATTTCAATCCAAATAACTTTTAAACGGATTAATAACTACTTTATTTATTAATACAACCCATCTAATTAATCAGTCCATCGCTCATTTGACCACTCTAGTCTCTAAATCCAATATAGCCTTTGAGGATCTTTGTTATTGATTTAGTATTTGTCATTTACAGCTAGAGAGAGGTTGAGAAAAGGTTAATTAGTGTGTCAGTGAGTAATAAAATGACACGAAAAATAGGACAATTCGTTTACTTGACCCAATTTGTTTTTGACGGACATTGTTATGTGTTTTTTTTTTCTCCTCTTGGTGTGAAGTTTAATGAAGCAATTATTTTTTAAAAAAATATATATTTGTGATCTATAGTGAGGCAAATATTTATGTAGCTATAAATTATTTTATTAAAAATAAAATATAAAATTTTAAGTTAAATTATTTTATAAAATATGACAATATATCATATTTTTTTGAAACAGACCGGATAAAAAAAATGCTACATAAATTGAGAATTAGCTATGGTTTAGGTGGAATTTACTTCAATTTTCAATTATCGTTAACTCTATTCAATTAGAATTAGCTATGTTGTACGAGCACAATAATGATCGATTAGGAGCTTACGCATCTAGAAGATGAAAGTAATGAAAATGAAGGTGCTGCGATGGATGGGTGAGCAAACTCGGATGTCCTAGAAAGTAGGTGTGAGAGTGGAGAGAGATGATTAGACAAGACATAATAGTACACCTACAACTTATTGAAGACATGACCCTAAATATAAGAATATTTATTCAAAGATTATGATAGAAAATTAATTTGTAGTTGAGTGTCGTCTAGTTTTCCCTATCAATAGTATTATTATTACTCTCCTACTAACTTATTTTTTGCTTTTTAATTACTTTCTGCTTAGGTATCGCATTATTTATCATTGTTATTGTTCTTTTCTCCATTATTTTCTGCATGACTTCTTTTTTACTGTATTTCATTTCCTATTATTTTTATATGCGATTACCTGACCGAAGATCCTTCGGAAACTAGATGAGTATTATGTTGTTGTTTGACCTCGAAGGAATTAACTTACAATAAACTCAAGAAAAATAAAGAAAAAGACTCATAGACCTGTGGTTTCCTAATTAACCGCCGGGTCAACAACGTGATTGCTGTTTGATCAACATTCAAACAACGAAAGACTTGACAACTTATTAATAAAACACACTTGTCATTGAGATTAATTATTTTCAACTTTGATTAGTAAAAAAAATACTTCACCTAATCTAGGATTACTCAGATCCCAAATTTCCAATTCTTGTTCACATGCACCTGATTTGCTGATGCTATGCAAACAGCAACAGCGCCAAAATTTCAAGTCAATTCTCAGAAATACCCCTCACCTCCAACCCCCATTGTCAAAAAAAAAAAAACAATTCAATGTTTTGACCAATTCAAAGTTCAAAAATGAGGTAACCATCAGCCTCAGTAATAGTTGATCATTTTTTAGACATATTTTCTTGGAAATGTTTACTAAACGCGTTGATCAATAAAATAAAAAAAGAGTATAACTTTGATGAATTGAGAAGTTGAAATGGTCTACGCAAAAAGAATTGGAAGACTTTTTTTATGGTCTCCAGTCTTGAAGTTCTACTGGTAAGAGTTATGACTGAAGTTTGAAGACCAGAAAAACACATTATATTCTCCAGTCTTAGTTCTCTACCGCCCAAAACTGTAAAGAATCAAAAAAAGTTTAAATTTTGGCGTTTGGGTATTATCAAGAATCAGGTTTTTAGGCTTGTAATCATCTGTTGACACAACTTTCAAGAACCCTTTTTGGATTCTTGGAGATTTTTACTGGTAAGGTTCAAGTTCAAGGCCAAATACTCCTTATATTGTAATCACTGTATTTTTCAGTTTCTATTTCTAAGTTTTTATTTATCCCTTTTCCCCAAAACAGGAAGGAGCAAAAGGGTTTGCATTTTGGATTCTGGTTATATCAAGAAACAGTTTTTTCTGGGGTGTAAATCATCATTGATTACCCTTTTTTGGTAGAAGCCTAGGAGTAAAGAAAGTTTCTGTCTTTTAATCAAATTGTGGTTTATGGGGTTTTGAGATTAGGACTTAGTTATGGCTGCAATCTTGAAAAGTCTTTTCCCTGTTTCTTCCTCAAAAAAGGAGGATAATTATGAGGAGTTTGATGTAGAATACTCCTTTGCTGAGGAGTATTCTGGTCCTCCTGTTAGTTATGACATTCCTCAGGTCGTTCCGGTTGATGTACACCGGATTCCAACTGCCTCAGTAGTTGCTACTGCTGCTATGTTGAGTAGAAATTTGTCACTACCAGTTATTGAACCAATTTTCAAGAGTGATTCCAAATTAATCAAGAATCAGAAGTCAAAGGAGTCTGATTTAGAATCAGAATATGTTGAGAATGATCATGCCTATAGAGGATCAGATGGAATTGAAAGTTCTGGTACCTTAGGATTTTCTGACAGTCATGATAACTCCCGTGAGCTGTCAGGAAGTTCGGATGTTGAGGACTTGGTAGATGAATGCAAGGAAGAAGTAAGATTTGGGAGTCATCCGAGCTCCGTTGGCTTAGAACCTGAGGAACCAATTTTGAGCTCTCCAGATGTTGCCTTAGAAGTATTGTCTTGTGAAGAGGTGGAAGATTATGATGATGAAGTTGCTGGCAACCAAGGTTGCAGAACAGCTGTTGTAACTTTCTGTGAAACTCAATCAAGTGATGTTTCTACCGACAGTGATGAGGACGAGCCAGGAATGTTTCCCGAAAAACCAATAGTAAGCAGTGATTCCAAGAAGTGTTTTCGGTGTCATAAAGGGAAACGATTCACTGAGAGGGAAGTATGCATAGCTTGCGGTGCAAAGTATTGTATCAATTGTGTGTTGAGAGCAATGGGAGCAATGCCGGAAGGAAGAAAATGCATTACTTGCATTGGTTACCGTATTAATGAATCAAAGCGAGATTCTTTAGGCAAGTATTCTGCAATGCTTAAGAGGCTGTTAAGTAAATGGCAAATGGATGAGATTATGGAATTGGAGAAGTCATGTCAAGCTAATCAGCTTCCACCCCATCTCGTGAGCGTGAATGGGAAACGTCTTTCCCTTAGAGAGTTGGTCGACTTGCAAAGCTGTGCATATCCACCAAAGAAGTTGAGACCAGGGAAGTATTGGTATGACAAGGTGTCTGGATTATGGGGAAAGGTGAGTGTTAATTAGATCCCACTTTCATTTTTTGGCATTGAAATTAATCTTGTTGTTTGCCTGATATTTTTTTTTGCTTTCGCTTAATAAAACAGGAGGGACATAAGCCTTGTCAGATAATTTCTCCCCAACTAGCTGTTGGTGATACAATTAAGAAAGATGCTAGCAAGGGAAACACAAATATTGTGATAAACAATCGAGAAATTACACAAGTAGAGCTGTATATGTTGAAGGTTTGACTTCTGAACTACTTAAGTCTTCTGAAATTATGAATGCTTGCGGTTGGAGTTCTTAGCATGTTGTCAAATCATTTCAGCTGGCAGGAATAAACTGTGAAGGAGCCGTTTGTTTTTGGGTCAGTGCTGATGGATCCTGCCAGGAAGAGGGCATGAACAATGTAGTTGGAAAAATATGGGACAAGGTTGGTTTCTGTTCATCCATTCATTTCTTTTGACCACTTTTTCTCACATTCTCTGATAATCGTGATCTTTTTACAGACTACACACAAGCTGCTTTGCCATGCTTTGAGATTGCCTATTCCTCCTGCGTCTGCAAATTCTTGTGGTGAAGAAGTTAGAAATGGATTGGATGCAGGTGACCCTTGCAGCACAGTTAGCAAAAAACTGAATAAACTACTTCTTGCTGGTTGTGATCAATCGGGAACAAGTACTCTGTTCAAACAGGTACAGTATGGGTGGAACATTTCACTTAAAAAGAAGACATTTCCATATGTTTCTTTGGACTCAGTTGATAGCCAGCTTAACTAAATCTCTGTAGTTTATTCATTGGAATCGCATGTATAAGCTGGTTACTTACATAGTTATGCTAGATCGCAAATAGAATGCATGATGTGTGGTTACTAATGAAGTCAAAATTGCAACTGTTGGGTTGTTACCATCCTGGCTTATGCTAATAAGAACCCAAGTAATGGATTTGATTACATATTTAATTATAATATTCTGAATGAAGATATATGTATTCTGATTAAATGCATTTATATCACTTAAAATGTATAGAGGATGAGTGATTCTTGATAACATATGTTGCTAAGACAGGCATTTATTTCTATTTCAGGCCAAAATTGTATATCGCGTTCCTTTCTCAGAAGAAGAGCATCAGAACATTACGTACACGATTCAAAGAAATTTGTATAGATATATTGCTATACTCCTCGAGGGACGTGAAAGATTTGAAGAGGAGTACCGTGTTGAAATGAGGAAAAAACGGCTTGATGAACCTGGCCCTTCAGGTATAGAATTTAATAATTGTTCCTGACCTCCGTATGAACTGAGCTTTCTGTTACCTTTTGTCTTTACCTCTTTAGAAATGCAAGGTCAATGTTTCTCAGAACCCTCCTTTTGTCCACTTAAGTCTGCATTGCCTTTATTATTAATGTTGAGCAATTGAGCAGTACAAAGACTGATATATAGAATCCTAAAGATGTTGATGTCAACGATTTAAAGACTGTTGATATGTGGATCTAGTGTTGCTATATATAGTTATGTTATTTACTATTCTGAATTTAGTTCTTTCGCTTCTGAGATACAAATCATAAACAGGATTTTCACAAGTATTGTTTTTTTATCACAAAGAGTTTATGTTTTCTCATTAAGTATACTGTAAAATTTTTGTTTCAAATCACTTTTATCTATGAAATCATTTGATCCTATCAAGCATTAGTATCTGAGTATCATCTTTGCTAACAGCGCTTCCAGACCTGATTGAAGAAGAGATTGAAGAAGAGAATGTCTATTCCATCAGCCCTAGACTGAAAAACTTTTCCGATTGGCTTCTTCAAGCTATGATGTTAGGAAATTTGGAGGTCATTTTTCCTGCTGCCACTCGAGAGTACTCAGCCGTAGTTGAGGAGTTGTGGAAGCATAAAGCATTTCAGGCCACATATCAGCGGAGAAATGAGCTAGAAATGCTTCCGAGGGTTGCCAATTATTTCTTAGATCATGTAGGTTACTCTTTGTCTTCTGCCTCATTCTCAATTAGGGATTGATAGGACATCATTTTTCTGTTCTTTGTTTTCATCTACAACTTACAAAATTATTGTTTTGTAGGCTGTTGAGATTTCAAAGGTAGACTACAACCCTTCTGATATGGATAAGTTATATGCTGAGGGAATTACTTCGTCCAATGGGGTAGCGTCCATGGACTTTTCGTTCCCTAATCCAACTCAGGATAGTTACATGGAGGCAGTTGATCAGTATTCATCCTCAATGAGGTCAGCTCTCTCTCCAGGCTACAACTTTCATAAGAGTACTTGCGAGCTCTCTTCCATCAACTCATCCTTTTTCTAATGTAGGTACCAACTAATAAGAGTACACGCGAGCTGTGTAGGGAAAAACTGCAAGTGGTTGGACATGTTTGAAGATGTTGACCTTGTTATCTTTTGTGTTTCCTTGACGGAGTACACCGAATATCTAGAAGACTACAATGGAGTTTGCACAAACAAGATGATGGAAAGCAAGAAGCTCTTTGAGAATTTCGTCAGTCATCCAGCTTTTGCCCAGAAACATTGCCTCTTACTATTGAACAAGTTTGACATACTAGAGGAAATAATTGAAGAGTGTCCCCTTTCTGAATGTGAATGGTTTCAGGACTTCAATCCAGTGATCAGTCGTCATCCCAACAGCAAAACCAGCAACAACAACCCATCGTTGGCTCAACGTGCTTATCATTACATAGCTGTGAAGTTTAAACGCCTATATAATTCCATCACAGAGCGAAAACTGTTTGTTTCACAGCTAACTGCTTTAGAGGCTGATAGTGTTGATGGAGCTCTTAAATACACTAGGGAAATTCTTAAATGGGATGAAGAAAGGCGTAAAGTTATGCGCGATTGGACTATAGAAAGCCCTGAGGCTAGCACAACTCTGGAGGCCAGCACAACTACATAGTTACTATCACTCTTTTGTTGAGTTCACTTTGCCTTTTAGCTGTACATAGTTTACTACATATGAGGAATTCACTTTACTAAAATGTTGAGTTTTTTTCTTCTGCAACAAACATGAGGCTCTCTTCTGCATTTTGCAGATACCATCTTGTAAAATGGCATTTATCATTCAATGAGATACATTCTTTTTAGCTTTAATAATAGGCCCTTGCTTCGACTTTGATTGTTATAGACTAAAGTACCAAGATCGAATCGTAGACAAACAAATTTAATATATATATATATATATATATATATATAAGAAAAGAAATTCTTACATCAAATACATATACAAGAACATTTATACATACAACTAGTATAAAACAATGTAACAAAAGCTATATATACTCTTACATAAATACTACAATTAGATACTTGATGGTATCAACAAGGTGCAAAACGGTCCATTAGCAAAAACATAGTTGCTTCACACATTGTGCTATCATTTTTGCTCTCTGCCATTTCTGAAGAAGAAGAAAAATTCTGCCTTTTTTTGCTTTCTTCCATATTTTTTTCCCCTGTTTTTTTCTTCTTCAACAAAAAAAGGCTTTTGGCTCTAACCTTTTCACTTATCTTTGTAATCTCACAAACACAAGCATCAACTACTGTTGCCATTTTCTTTCTTGGAAAAAAAAGTTCCTCTCTTTTTCTCTTTTCTCTTGTTTTTGTAATCTTGAAAATATGTAAAACTCAGATATGAAATTGGAAAGTGAAAAAGGGCCTACTTATATAGTATGAAATCAGAAGGTGAGGGTGGGCGTAGGGGTGGAGTGGTCCTGATGGAATTGAGTGGTTTTAGCAAAAAATAAAATCTACAGGCAGAATCTGCCCACCAGATATAGGGATTTGGTATATTATATTTTACTAGAATATTCTCAACTTTTATACCTTAGGTTTGAGAGTATATGCAATAATTCTATGAATATTCATACTGAGTTTTCACAATTTGTAACTTGGCTTCAAGTCTAAATAAATTGCAGGTCTCGAATCCAAGTCATTTGATTGAGGGTGAAGAGATTCCAATCATCTCACCACAATTCATGTTGATAAACTTCTAGATATCGATTGAATAGTACAAGACTGATAACTCAATTTTCTAAAATTAAAATCTATGTATGTGGATGGTACATAAGCAACCAATTCCAGTATTTTGTCATTAAAAAGAACGTTTGAGTTATATTTTCATAAAATGGGTGAAAATAAAAATAAAAGGGAAGAGAATTGCAGATAGTAAAAATGATAAAATAAAACAAGAAGAAAAAATAAGGAAGAAAATGACTAGGCTGTTAGTTTGTTAGATTAGGACCACAAATGAAATCTACTTTGTTTACTCAAGAAAGTTGTAAAATAATAGACAAAATAGTGTTCCATAACGCTACGCCTCTTTAATTTACATTTTTGCGATGATAATATATTATATTTTGTTTCATTTCACATGCCAATATGTAAAGAATCTGATCCATTAAATTGTTGAGAGGACACATGTAATAATTTTAAAGAGTTAATTGAGCAACTGGAGTGAACCCCTACAGGAGGATAGCTAAATAAATACCGTGATAAGGGTTAAAAATATCCCTCAATTTTAGTTTATTAGTTGACTATATTCCTACCGTTAAAAGCAAAGTTATTTATTCTCTCGCTGTTACTAATCTCACCATTTATACCCTTCAATTGACGAAAATCCCCAAATCAAACAAAATTGACCCAATTTCTTAAAAAGTGACCCATTCCCCATTTCATGCCCAACCCATCTATCTATCTTAAACCCAAAATAATTTAACCCATTTTCTATACCCATTCTCAAAAAAAAAAAAAAAATCATTTGGAGCTACTGTCATGATAATTCTCCAATTGTGTTTCCCCAATTCTGTCATGATTATTCATTTGAACTTTATTTTTTCTTTATCAAAAATGCAGCAACCAAGAAATTCTAGAAAATAAAACGAAAACAACCAGTCAATAAATTTTACTATTAGAAAAAATAAAATTTTGCCGGAGCAATAATTTTGTTGATCGAATTTAACATTAACAGGGAAGAGAGGGAGATGTGGCGTGGCTTCAAAGACATTGTCAAGCAGCATCTAAAACACAAAAACCGATCAGATCTGAGCACTTTTAGACGAGTATGATGACTCTATTAATGGAGAAAAGAGAAAAAGGGGAGCGACATCGTGGTCGGCCATGGCCGTTCCGAAGCTAACCATCGTCGCCGCCGAAGCTCGAAGCAGACAGTTGGAGAGAATCAAAGACATGGATTTTACCTAAATAATTACAACAAAAAAAATTAAACCTAAAAGAAAATTCACAACCCCCACCCCCTGTATTGTCTTCCCCAAAGACCCTGCCCATTTGCAGAAACATCTGCACACCCCATCCTCCCCTCTAATTTTCTTCTCCAAACTCTCCGATTCCTTTAAGTGCACACACCTACACACTATTTCTTTTTCCATCATTTTAGTGTATGTATTTTTATTCACTATTGTAAGAATTTAACTTTGTAAGGAAATTGGTGAGGTAGGTATATGTGCTTCTCACAAAAATGACTGCTTTTTGCAGTCATGAGAAGAGGCAGTGATGTTTTGCTGGAATTTGGAGAAAACAAATAAAAGGAAGAATAAAAAAGTTTGTAGAAATGGTGGCTAAAGGGTAAGGAAAATGGGTTAAATTATTTTGGATTTAAGATAGATTGATGGGTCGGGCATGGGTTTTAAATGGGGTATGGGTCTTTTTTTAGAAATCGGATCATTTTTGTTTGATTTGGAGATTTCCGTCAATTGAGGGATACAAATGATGAAATTAGTAACGGTGAGAGTATAAATAACTTTATTTTAACGATAGAGGTATAGTCAACTAATAAACTAAAGTTGAGGGGTATTTTTTACCCTTTTCCCTTCACTTAAAGAATTAGAAATTGAAATGTATGAAAAAAGTTTATATATAGTTAGTATATTCATTTGGGAAAAAGTAAATGTACACAACAACAGTTGAACACAAGAATAAATAAGATGGATAAAGAAGTAGATTCCAATTGGACATTTCACACATATATATGATATGGTGGCATGACCCATAAATAATACTAATAGTCTCATTCCAATAATGTATCTGAAAGGATCATTGCATTCCAACTCATAACTTAAGGCTTCTAGAATATAGACTATTGAGGTGACTTTCCCTACACTTGATTTATTAGGGCGGAGCTAGAGATTAAAATAGGTTTAAGGTATGAGATCTCGATCGAATTCAATAGAATTGAAGTATGAGTTTGATTGAATTTAATGATTCTCATCAAAACATTATATTTATAGCTTAAAAACTTCAAATTCTAGCTCCCTCTGTGCGGACCTAATTGATATGACATTAATTTCCTCATCATCTATTTACCAAACACTTTTATTTTGAAGATTAGGAATAATCAAGTATGATGATAAGAATAAGCTTCTTTCATTAAGTACAACTCTTGTTAACAAGAAGCTAAATTATAAAAAAAAGAAATTCATATATATATCATATACATATACATATACAAGAACATTATATATATTTATACATACTACTAGGTAGTTGATCAACAAGGTGCAAAACGATCCATTAGCAAAAACACAGTTGCTTCACACATTATGTTGTTATCATTTTTGCTCTCTGCTGCCATTTCTACAGAAGAAGAATTCTGCCTTTCTTCCACTTTTTCCCCTGTTTTTTTCTTCTTCAACAAGAAAAGGCTTTTGGCTCTAACTTTTTCACTTATTTTTGTAATCTCACAAACACAAGCATCAACTACTGCTGCCATTTTATTTCTTGCAAAATAAAACTTCCTCTCTTTTTCTTGCTTTTTGTATTCTTCAAAGTATATAAAACTCACATATGAAATTGAAAAGTGAAAAAGGTTCTACTTATATAGTAGTATGAAATTACAAGGGTGGGGTAGGGAGTTGGGGGTGGGGTTGTCCTGGTGGAATTGAGTGGTTTTAGAAGCAAAATAAAATTAAAAAAAATCTATAGGCACACGGAATTGGTATGTTTTAATTGGATATTCCTATGGGTATAATTTTTCAACTTTGAGTTTCATACCTTTTTTTAGTACTACTCAAATTTCGATCAAAGTAGATTGAGAATCATCTAAAATCTCTGATTTAAAATTTTAAATGGAAACAAAAAATGAAATGAAGTGATTTTTTTTCTATCCATTTAAATCTTGATGATAGATAATTTTAGGAATTGTTTTGGATTTTTACACTTTACTACTAAAATTTTAAATCCTAAGCATCTGGAAGATAAATAAGTATATCATATATTACAATTTCTTGTCATTGAAAACTTTTTGAAAAAATCGGGTCAAATAATATACTAATATTATAAACATGGAAGAAATTGAGAAAAATAGGGATAAACTGACAAGTTTGGACCACAAATAAATTCAAAAAATCATTTATTTATACTTTGTATTATTATTACTTTACTACGTAGAAAGTTCTAAATAATTGACAAAACACTGTTCAATTTCTACGGGCGGTGTCGCTAATAAAGGCCTTCAACCACGTGATTGGTCATCTTTAATTCTTCTTGTTTTTATTCACTTTCTTTTTTATTGAATTAAAACATATTTATTTGAATCTTCAAAAATAACATAAAAATCTTCTTACATTATTACAATGTGTGAAAGCCATTTCTATACTTTCTTTCACACGTCAATTTAGTGTCGGACAATGAATACGTGGTTTGATTGCAGGATGCACTTAATGAATTATTGATCTTGATATTAGCTAGTATAGGTTCTAATTAAAGTTGTGATAGATCTAAGTAAAAAAATTCGATGCATAAAATATTTTTGGTAAGCACATATAGTTTTTCTATAATTCTATTAGTGAGTGTTATTATTTGTAAAAATAAGCGAGCAATACAACTACAAAACAATCACATAAGAAATATATTTAGCTAAACGATCAATTTCCAACCTTTCTCTTCATAGGTGTTCATATTTTTTTAAAATCAATTTCCCTTTCATAGTTGTTGATGCTTGAAGTGAACAAAAATCCAATTCTAATTCAAAAAACTTATTCAGATCATAAATATTTTCTACCTTCAATTTTAAAATTGTGGATTCGAGTCACGAATAGTGGAGGATTGGAGGGAAAAAAAAGCCAATCCGAATCGGACGTGTATGCATGACTCATAAATAATTGTGTATGATCTTATCCAATAATGTATATGAAATTATTGCATTCCAAGTCATTACAAAGAGTATTGATAGAGGGGACTTTCCAGACGTGTTTGCTATGACCTTTTCTAATTATCTATTTGCCTAACTTTTTTTATTTTTGTTATTTATTAGTATTCTTTATCTATTAATTTGCCTAATACTTGCTGAGTTGTGATGATAAGAAACTTCCATTATTTATATTTATTGTAAACTAAAGCAACTAATATTTGAAGCACTGTACCATTATCAGAGAAATATATTTAAAAAATATTGTGTTATTGATTGATATAAGAACTAATTAAGTATTCTTACTTTTGACTCGATATTGAATTTAAGAAAGTAAATAATTTTTTTGAGTTTTGTAATGTTAAACTAAATGTATGTAGAACGTATCAAAATGTATTTTAAAATTAAAGAGTTGTCAGAAAAGGAAATAGACATTTTTTTTAAACAAACTAAAAAAAACAAATTAAAATGTGATAGCTATTCAAGACGTGGAAATAAATAAACAATTAGTTTGTAAAATGTTTAGTTTAAAAACGTTATAGAATATGAGAAAATAGTAATTCTCAAATTTCATACTTATTAGTTGGAAGGACAAATTTTCTTCATTCAAGGGAAATATGGCATGAATAGAATCTATTTGACAAGAGTTATAATGTGAGAGTATAAAAGACAACGGGGGTGTAGCTCATATGGTAGAGCGCTCGCTTCGCATGCGAGAGGCACGGGGTTCGATTCCCCGCACCTCCATAAATATTTTTGCACTGCTGTCTGTACTTGGTCAGATATTGAGCAATTTATATTATTAACCGGAACAATTCCCACTTAATACATTTATCTTTTTTCAGTGGTTCAACCGTATTTTAGAAATTCTGGATTCACCTTTGACACACCGCACGATGGATTGATTTGGAGCCATTTGAGAAAATGGGTTCAACAGCTACAACTTGAGCCTTATTGAGTGACTAAATTGGCATGCTCATAAATATCACATTCTTCTTCTTGTCTTTATTTTCCTTTCTAAACTTTTTCAACCTCACATCACAAGAAGAAAAGAGAAAATTGAATAGATATTTTTATTTGAATATCTCATGTCACTGTTCATATATATCATTGAATGTGATGGAAAGAAAAAAAAGACTGATAAGTGCGTCTCTTTTTTCTTTGAGCTTGTTTGTTCGTTATACAGATTCACAAATATCTGTGTGCATCAACCCCAGTTTAACACATCGTCTAATTTACAAACTTAACATGCAATCTGAGCTCCTGTAATTTGACTGTTATCTTTTTTTGACAACAATCTATGAGCTGTTGTAATCTATTAAATTACTACTTCCATTTATACAATACTTGATGAGGGCCATTTGGATTCCACACAAATTATGAGCTGCTGTAGTCTATGAACATGATCTATACCACTCAACTTCCAAGTTGTTGCCTTTATCTTATTCCTCTGAATTGCTAGTATGCGTTGCCCAAAAAAGCAACTTTGTGTCCAGTAGACCCAAGCAACCTCCCAGAGACTTGAAAAAGTGCATTTATATCTTTCCTATCCCGTCCCTGCGAGCATCCAGTGGCCAATGACAGTATGATCGAGAGATGGACGATGGTGGCAGGCACAGATCAGGTCCTTTCAGGCCACTTGCTCCAATATGGCTGTGTAGGAAAATCTCTTGAACTTGTCAACATTTACAATCATTACAGATATTTACAGGATACCAAGTGCTTCATGGTAAAGCCAAACCCCAACTAGCAAACAGCAGGAGCTAATAATGTACCCACATTGGATCTCTCACTGCCTCAGTCAGAAGTCAAATTTCTCATGACATGTGAATGACATTAGCCAACCCTCATCAATCAAAGTTTAAAAGCAGCTGTTGTAAGTGCACATTGCTTCATCAGCATCAAATAGGAAGTGACCAGACCTATCAAACAAATATACAAGAGGCACACTCAGCACAAAAACTTGCACAAACAATAGAAGAGAAGTGTAATAAGTCTTAAAGAGCCATGACGTACATATCCATGCATAAAT
>JAJOOR010005449.1:0-27045 GCA_036250505.1 Solanum acaule | reverse complement strand
AATATCTACCTTTAGATACTCAAGATTAATGGATCAGTTATGATTGGTTCACAATGTTTGGTTGCATTTAGAAATTCTAGTGGCCAAATTCATGCCTACACTTCCCCTGTTTCTAGTTACATTATTTAGTTAACACAAGGTGGCTTAAGTTTCAATGTTCCAAAAATTGCAACAACGTTTTCAAACAATGAATTTATCATTTTTCAAACAAAAAGACAGTTCATGTTTCTTCTGCATCTGTACTTGTCCAAACGATCTGCCAACATGTTCCGTTCCCTGTAATAAAGCATTCCTGATTATGGGTCAACCAACTGGTAAATCAAGTACCTGGAATCACGAAAAATATTAGCATAACGTGAGTTGTCATCGACTAATATGTTAATGACTTCCTATGCATCTAGAAAATATGTCAAGGGGAGTGAAGTCATAGATGTGCGTGAGCCAGAATCCATTCAACATTGATGTTGTTCGTAATTGGTAAGTGTTTGGATAATCCAAACATCCAATCAACTTTGGAGCTACAGTAAACACCATCAATGCCTTGTATCATTGAACTCATTTTACGAAGCAAGAACACGGTTTGTAGGACTTACCAATGCACCTATTTAGTTTTTTAACTTCTTTGTTGCTTGCACATATGTCGAAACCCAAGCATTACTAGAACTCACTGAACTCATTTCACAAATTTGCCGCCAGGTCACAGTTTCTTATGTTGTGTTCATTTTTTAAGCTAGGACCTGTAAATGTTGATATTATGTACTCTGAAAATGCTGCCAAAAGCCTGAAAGTTGGTTATTATTAACCATGTTTCTCTTTAATATGAGATTGCAGAATTTTACGCCAGATTATGCAGCACCAACTCCTCTTCTATTTGGCAGATTCATAAGGAACACAATGTAATTTTACCATCTGAACTTTTGCTGGTTATTTTCTTCACAAAATTGATCTTTACGATTCCAAATAATAACTATGTCTGTTGTGCTTGGTTTTTCTTTGCTATCACAGAGGAAACTGGGATATTTCCATGGGTGGGGTTGATTATCATCATTTTGCTGCATTGGTTTCTACAGACGATAATTTGTTGATTATGAGTATACAACATTTTATCCAAGAAGTTTGATATGTTGTCGTATTATTGCCATAACTGTAATTTCACGACCCAAGCCTACGTCCTGGACGTGGCTGGCACTCGAAGACCATTGTTGGTCCCCAAGCGAACCCTTATCCTGGCTGACTACAAGCGGAAAAGTGATTCAAGCATACATAGCTTAAAAATGAAAAAAAATTCAGGAAACTTAAATACAAAACTTTAACTCAAAAGAAAACTCTGAATAAAATAAATTATTCAACTCGCCATAAAATAGGCAACTTAAGTCTTTGAAATATTTAATAAAATAAATATAAATAATACAGACTTCTCAACTATACTGACTATCTATGAAGCCTCTAACTGATAAAGATGGAAGTTGGGACAAGACCCACGACATCCTAGCAACTGACATAACTGAAAGGTAAATGAAATCCTCCAGAAACAAGGAGGCTCACCATAGCTAACTCGAACTTTCGGATGTATCAACGAAGCTCCTGTTGATGATCTTGAATACCTGTGTCTGCATCATGAGAAGATGCAGGCCAAATGGCTCAATACATGGAATGTACGAGCATGTAAGAGGAATTCTAAAGCATAAACATAAGCTTGAAACTTGATAAAAAGGAAACATACTTACCTCTTCTCAAACTTACTCAACACAAGGAATACTCAAGGATAAGATACTCAACTCAGAGATTAGATACTCAACTCAAAGATATGATACTCGACTTGAAATAACTCAACTCATGATACTCAAGGATAATGCAATAGTAAAAGATGCAATATATGGAAAGCTTATAAAACAATAAAAACAACTTAGTTCGTTAAAGAAAATGCAATAACAAACTCAACTTTACTTATATAATAAATTAATATAGTTTCTGTGGGAGATTCTCTAACCGACAACCACCACTACGAGCCTAAGTGGTGATACATCGTCTTGCCCATGCTGCCAGAACTGTCCTATACTTTGCCGTCATATAGAACGCTTTAACTTAGTGGATCCACTAGCTTAACTTATGTGATCATCTAAAAAGTATGACCCATTAATACCTATGATGGCTATATGGTTTATGGAGACTTGAGTTATCTGAACTCACATCCCCATATCGGTGCTCAATACTACTCCTAAAATATACTTAGCTCATATATTTGTAAAAACAAAACTCTTTCTTTGGTTTGAGATAATTACTCAAAACTTAGCTTAAAAGCTCTTTTGGAAATCATAATTTCCTCTTTACTGAAAAACTAGCTCAAAGGCTCTTTTGAAATCTCAGTTTCCTTTCTTGTTTAAATGTGAAAACATTTACTCTTTGGGAATACATAGTTCCGATATACTCTTTCTTCATGAACTCAACTCTTTACTCTTTACTCTTTACTCTTTGCTTAACTCAGATGTTAAGTCTTTAAACAAAGTTAAAACGTTTGTAAAAGACTTCTTATATGGTTCATGTCAAATTATGGACGTGAACGACTCAATGAAAGGTTTTCAATAACCATAGATAGAACCCAATACTTGGAACTCAAGAACTTCAATAATACTACTCACTTCAAGAATGCTCAACTCAGAGGGTTCATGCGAAATTTATGAGCATGAACTACTCAACTCAAGGACTCAAAGATACTCCTTGTCTCAAGACTGCTCGACTTATAAGGTTCATGCGGAATTATGGACATGAATAAACTCAAGGACTTCATGGGTAATATGTAATAGTCCCATGATTAGGAATGTAATCTCAAATGGGTTAGAAACTCAATACTTATAACTTAGGACATAGAGATATTACTCCTCTCATAGATACTCAACTTATGGAGTTCATGAAAAAATTATGGGCATGAACGACTTGACTCGAAGGTCTACAAACTACCTGGAACTCATGTATATGACTCTTCTCTTTCTCTGACTTACTTCCTCAAAACTTAGTTCAAATCGATAGTTGATCTCGTAGGATTCACAATTGAACTCAAAGGCTTTCTTGAAACTCCACTCTTAACTCTCTCTTGAATGTGAATTATGAATTCAAGAGTTATGGTTCATGATAAGAAAGATCTCATGATGACAAGGTAGACTCATGAATGCATTATTCTCACTCTCATACTCACTTGCTCAAGTCTTGAAACAAGTTACTAGATATTGTAGAAGACTCCTCAAAAAGACTCAAAGGGACTTTCTCGAAATGTTCGAATGAATTCTCAAAACTTAACTCTCAACTCTACCTTGAATTTGAATTATGAATTCAAGTTTATGATCATGTTAGGAATGATTTTAGGTGTTTAGAAGTAGCTTAGAGTAGTTAGAATCGAAAAAGAGTGAAGGTGCACTTTAAACGAACACAAACGGGGCAACCGACGACAAATTGGGTGGGCCAGGAGACCTTGGGGCTATGGGTGGCGCGGAGCACCAGCCATTAACATTCAAAGGAGGGTTTGGGGCGCTCTGGCAGGCGCATCGCACCAGGTCCCCAACCCAGAAAATCTGACGACTTCTTTACTCGTTTTCTCACCCTAACTCGCCTAGAATCGAACGGTTTCTTCCCCAATCACTTAGAATTGATTACTTAACATAAGTACACTCTAATCTACTCAATACATCCATTAAAACACTCACTTTTATCTCAAGAAATCATCCAAAACCCAACACAACAAGATTTAGAATGAACTTCAAGAACATCTATTAAGAACTCATTAAGAACTCAAATCTTTCAACTTCAAGAATGAAATTTGCGCTGAAAATAACATGTTTGGCGTGTGGGTGAACAAACCCAACACTATGGAAGCTTACATACCTCTTAGGGATTAAACCCATGATGAAAATCCGCTACAACACGCAAAAACCTCGACGAACGCTTGATCCTCTCCTCTATTCTCTTCTTTTCTCTTCTTGAACTCTCAACTAGAACCCTAGGCTAATTTTAGGATTATAAAACTGAACCTAATAGGATTAGACCCTTAAAATATTACTAAAAACGAATTAAATCTGATTGGGTAAGGAAAAGACCAAAATACCCCTCACTATTTCCGGCCAACTTTCCTTAACTGGGCAGCCTAACTTCAAAGTGCCATATTTCACTCATACAAACTCGAAACTGATCAAACTCAGTGGCGTTGGAAAGATAATTCAAAGATCTTTCCTAAGGTACCTGGTAGCACACGTAATACATCCTGAGCTAGGAGTCATGGTCGTCTGAAGTTGACCCAAAACTCATACTTAGCTTAACTTGCCAAATTTCAGATTTTGCTATTTCCAATTTAATTCTTTTTGGAACTCGAGGTGCTACATCTAGTGACCTTAACACTTAAGAAATTTTAATTCCTCAGTAAAATCCTACTCACAACGAAGGATGGTTCAAGTCTTAGTTCGAAAAAAAATTATGGGGTGTTACATGTAAGTTCCCTCTGCATGTATTGTGCTTCGTACATAGGACTTGGTAAGAATAGAATTCAACAAAAAGAACCAATTGTGGACTTGCAGATATGCCAAAACCCAATGCACCTATTTAATTTTTTAACTTCTTTGTTGCTTATAGATATGCCGAAACTCAAGCATTACGATAACTAACTGAACTCATTTTACTCAACATCTACTTCACAAGGTGTAAGACATTCTTCATCAATAACTAAATCAGAACCTCAGCATATTAATGATACATCATTTCATCATCAACAACTGAAGCAGAATCAGTAACAAAAGTAGAGAGTTACGATCTCTTGTTGTTGCTTTTCAGGTAATGATTTTCCTTGTTTATTTGTTGTATTACTTTATGTGAGTTGTGAAAAGAATTTTTATGAATTTGATTCTACTGTGGATTGTGACGTACACTAAATTTAATAATGTTGTGGATTGTGACGTACACTGAATTTGATACTTCTATGTATTTTTTGCTTGGTGGACTGCAAATAGATGGTTATGTCTGAATTTAGGTATCATTGTAGATTGCAGAAGTGAATTATGTATCATTGTGAATTTTGGTATCATTGTAGATTGAAGTTCTTGCTTGTTGTTTTCTTTTATGCCGTACCAGATGAGAGGATTAATATCATTGGTGTCACCAGGTGAATGGTGCTACAATTGTTCAGAAGGATGAGATGATTGATATCATTGGTTTCACCTAAGGTAAATGTTATGAAGGTGTTGTAACTAGTTTGGGGTGTAACATGTCTTCCTTGCAAAACCCACATGGTTCTATTTAAGGTTGCTTGTATTGGTGTCTGGCAGCCTGCTAGAGTTTTATTGATAGTGGCTCATACTGGTCAAAATGGATACCATCATCGTAGTGAAAAGAATAGAGCTTCAGCATTTACTTCATTGGGAAGAGCACAAGTTTTAAATAATTTATTATTGTTGTTACCGTTTATTTTCATGAAGGTGTTTTCAAAGAAAATTTTGACATTTTAATGCTTTCTGTTGTCTTGAGGATTGTAGTTGAGATTTGAGAACATTCGCAATGCAAAAGTTTTGTTGTTGTGGTTCAAAGTTTTAGTTACTATAATTCTGGTTGAGAATAAGCTTTAGTAGTTATTGTTATTATGAATGTATAACTTTAGTGGTTAATTATATTAAAATTCACATTATTTGTAATCTAATTATATAAAAAATGAAATTTAAAATGTGGATTAAAAAGTTGTGGAGGTTACAGCCTGCTGAAACGAAAGTGGAAAAAAAAAGGCAACAAGTAGCGAGGGTTTATAACCCCTACCCACAGATTGATTGCGGGGGTTATTAAAAAACCACTGAAATCTGATTGTGACAAACCTAACATCGGGAGTTTTGGGAACCCCATAACAATAAGTTGTAGGGGTTTCCAACCCCTGCAATTTGTACATTTAACCCCCGACAATTGACAGTTTTTTGTAGTGTTCGAATAAATACATTATTCAATAATGTTAGCACAATCTTAAAAGCAAGTTGATTATAGTAAGGGGACTAATCTTTTTTTTATCATTCTTGAAAGTGGACACCACAATTTTGCCTATCTTATCTATAGCCATTGCCTTCACTGATTTCTTATCTTTCTTTGGAAACACACTTCCATTGTTTGATGTGCCTACTTTGCCCTTTCCATTATTCTCCATTTCTCTTCTCTTTCAAATAATTAATTAAATATGCGGAAGTATAGTGTTTTATTGTTTTGTTGCTTTATGTTGTGATGCTTTGAGGAGTTAATATATATGTTGAGATATTTATAGGAGTTTAGGCTTTGTTTATGGTAGTTTTCTTAATGTTTTCATGCATGTAACTTCTTCATGAATTTCTAAGTTAGCTCATGTAAGATTTTGAGAACATTGTTGTTATTTCGTGCATGGAATGTGTGATTGTGTGTGTGTTTGGAGTTCGTATATTTATATCTCTAAATCTTGTGTTATTAAGTTGAGTGAGTTCATATACTATCTTGGGATGTCCAATAATATTTGTCAAGTTTATAAAACCAATTAATAGTCCAACAATATTTATTTTGAGTAATGCTAAATAGCCAGAAAATTTGGCCAGAAAATTAAAAAGTTTATAATATCTTTTTTATTTTAAAATAAACTAATCTTTTTCCTTTTTTTAGTTAAAAGGAATTAAAGTTAAAAGGGTAAAAATGTTCAAAAGAATAAAATAACATAGGTAAAATACCATTTTGGCCAAAAGTATTTTTCCATTTATTTTTTAATATTTAGGTGACTTATATTTCAAAGGAAAATGGCATCTTTGGATTAACTTGTGCAGTTTTGATAACTGCAGTGCAACGTGGTCTTCCTTTACTTTGTCGGATAGTAATGACTTAATCCTAAACTTGAAATTTAAGAAATATAGGATTTGATCTATTAATTGAGATCACGGTTGAAACTTGATTATAGGATTGAACACGTTTACTTACGAATTATGCATACTTTATAGATTGGAAACATTCTGAGGATTGAGGAAATGAAAAGCGTCGGGGAACTAGTTTGCTTGACTTCGATTCTTCGGTGGAGGTAGGTTATGGTTTATTCTATTTGAGAGATAGACTCTTAATAGTGATTGATATGCATTGAGTGATAATGTGAAGTTCTCTATGTACTTGATTGTGTGGTTTGTGATTGGTCTAAAATCCTGAGACCGTGAAATTTATAATCTTGAACCTTCTCTATCGAAGTGATGCCTTGAATAAATAAGGCTTGATGAAATATTGTTAATGCAGTGGAAAGTGGTGATAATAAATGATAAATTAACAGTATTATTGGATCGGTGTGTCACGTTCCCACACGGTATTATTGGATCGAGGTGTCACGTTCCAACACAGTATTATTGGATCGGAGTGTCACGTTCCGACACGGTCTTATTGGATCGGGGTGTCACGTTCCGACACGATAACATTAAAGAGGAAAACATATTGAATTAACTGAATGTACTCAATCTTAAAGAACTCATTTCCCAAACGAGTATGGTGTGAAGGCATGAGTCCTCGTGTGTGTGCTTGATATTGTGATTGTTTACGTACTTGTTTTAGTTGTCAATTGTTCATGTTGTTCGTTGTTTATCACCTGCTAAGTGCTATAGTTTATTTTATACTATTACTTTATGCACATTAGTTACTATTTTGAGTCGGCCGATGATATCTACTCAGTACATGTTGCCCTGTACTGAGCCCTACTTGTGTTTTTCTTTGTTTTTCTTTTGTGGAGTGCAGCGAGCGTACCAACGACTTCGACTTGTCCTCAACTCTAGATATCCTCCAGCATATCAGGTTCCAGGGTGAGCTATTCATTCAAGCTCGTGTTGGATTCTCTTGGTCATGGCATGATGTCCTTAGTTTTCGGACATAAACTATTTTATTAATATATTTTGGTGTCTTTAATACTCTTAGACTTAGTATTTGAAGATTAGATGTCTTTGATGTGATGACTTTCAGGTTTTGGGAATGACATATAGTAGACTTTAATGGATTTGTGTTTCTTACACTAATAAGATTTAAGCTTCCGCATTATGGTTAGTATTTTGTAAGTTGAATGATAAATATTAGTTGGGGTTGAATTCATTGGTTCTCCCACCTAGGAGGTTAAGTGTGTGTGCCACTCATCACTCTGTTTGGGTCGTGACAGAGTACTCCACTTTATTTTATTTTATTTTTAAAAAAAATTAACAACACAATAAAACGATTTAAAGAGTAAAAATAATAAAGAAAACGGACACTAATATTACAACATGCAACGTCCTTGAAGGATAATTAACAAAGGAAATGTCACCCTCACAAAAATAACATAATACTACACAATAGTTTATATTAATAAGTTTAACTTATATACATCATCAACAATATCATAAAGAATCAGTCACACCGTGTAAACATTCTTTACAATAATATTATCAACGTATATAAGGTAAACCCTAGAAATACAACAAAATCAAAACAACAACTTTATTCAATAATATTAACACAATCCAAATTAAATAGTAAGGGGACTAAGAGGAGGTGCCATTAGATGGGTTAATTTTTTTCTTATCATTCTTGAAAGGGGACAACATAGTTTGGCCTATCTTTTCAACAGCCATTGTTGTCACTGACTTCTTATCTTTCTTTGGAAACACACTGCCATTTTTTGATGTGCCTACTTTGCCCTTTTCATTATTATTCTCCATATCTCTTAAAATCAATTATGAATATGAGAAAGTGTAGTGTATATTGCTTTGTTGCTTTAACAATTGTGATGATTTGAAGAGTTTATATGTTAATTAAGGTATTTATAGGAGTTTTGAGGCCTTTGTTTATAATGTCATAAACGTTATCATGTAACTCTGGTTTAATTTCTATGTAATTAGCTTATGTATATGTGTGAGTGTGGGTTTTTGGATATTTTTTAGTAAAATAAACTATAGTTTAATGATTTTTGTTGTCCAAATAAAAATGAAAAAAAGATTTAATAGTATGTAATTTTCATAACTTGAATGACCATCCAAGAAATTAACTCTGGTAGTTGAGCTAAGGAAATTATGTATTTATTGTTCAAGATAAATTATCAAAAACTATTTTTTTTTCTTGAAATGGAATATGTGTTTGTGTGGATGTGTGCTAATTTAAACTACTGAAAACTAATAGGTGTCTGTGTGTTGGAGGGGTAATAGATTTGTGTGGGTTTGTAAATTAATTAGGATGATTTCTATTTTAAAAATAATTCATGTGTATTTATCAATTTTTAGTAGACGACGAAATTGTTTTACATTTCTAGGAATTGTTCAAGTATATATACTTATGATAATAGTTTATTTTAAAAACATACTTAACCAATCAAAGAGAAAATTGATTTTACTTTTTCCATGTAATTTCACGATGTTTGTTACTAGTTTTGCCTCGTAAAATATATAAATAACTTCAAGTTGTTTTTAAGGGAAGCATGTACTTATTATAATCTTACAATTAAAAAAAAAAATTATTTCTACAATAAAAAAAATAGATAAATAGAAATGAAAATTATGAAAAGAAAAATAAAGTTTCTAGCCTACAGAATATTGTGTTTTTTAAGGGATTTAATAATCTTACACTTGTTCAAGGATTTGGATTAATTTCTTTCATGATAAAATAGAACACTATTTTGCAATATCAGCAATCAATATTACAAAACTTTAGCAACAAACGGAGTAAATCACACAACACTTATTGTTTTTGTTTGAAAAACTTATGCAAAGAAAAGAAGAAGAAATATAAGAATTCTTTCCGCTTTTAGTAAGAAGAAATTTTCTTAAATTTATAGCTATCAACAGGTGCGATGGTGACTATTGGGAAGCGGGGTAACTTTAATTTCTATCCAAGGCCGATGACTTATTGTTCGAAAGAAACAGGTTCTTTCCCTGTAAATTTTAAATAATTCCGCAAATTAATAAATTAATATTAATATCTGGACAAAGTAAATTAATTAGTGAAAACAAAAAATAAATTTGGTCCAAAAATCCATCAATCAATCACATTTTTAGCCAAAGTCAAGTTGAACGATGAAAACAGTATAAGAGATCATCTCCTTTTTTAAATAACTAAAAAAATATTTCTTTTTAAAAGCACAAAAAATCTCCTCTTTAGCACCACTGATAAGGAAGAAATGAACTTTATTTTCCTCTAAGTGATTTTCTTCAATTTCCCAATTCACATTACAACTCATCTTTAGACGTTTAATTAGCTAGATGTGTTTTAAAAAAATGTGCGTCAGTTTGATGTCCCCTGAATTTTGTTATTATTCATAATTTTCTTTGCTATAATGTTGCTTTATTAATATTGCATTGTTGCCTATAAAATACAAGTATTGATAAGATAACCAAATTTTTTTAGCGTTTTTAAGTGTTCCCTTCGGCATTATAGAATGTGATCATTTCAATATTTACCTCACCTTATTAGAAAATAAAAATGTGAGTAGTCCACTTTAGTTTAACACAAAAAAAAAATTAATAACAGTGTAACATTATTGGGGAGGAAAATTAAATAAACGAAAATGGAGACTCTATAACAACATACAACGTCCTTAGCTTGTAGGCTAAGTAACATCACAAAAATAAAATAATACTAAACAATAATATAATTTATTGATGAATTTAACTTACATGCATCATCAGTACCGTAAGAAATCAGGTAAATCGTGTAAATATTCTTTACAATATTGTCAATGTATATAAATTAAACTATCGGAATCTATATGAATTACATAAATACTTTATTCAATAATATTACCACAACCCAAAAAAAAAAAAAAAAAAAACAAGTTCATTGGGACTAAGAAGAGGAGGTGGCATCAGAGGGGTTAATCTTTTTCTTATCATTCTTGAAAGTGGACACCACAGTTTTGCCAATCTTTTCAATAGTCATTACCTTCACTGACTTCTTATGTTTCTTTGGAAACACACTTCCATTCTTTGATGTGCCTTCGTTGCCCTTTCCATTATTCTCCATATCTTTGTTGATAATAAATGTAACTAAGTAAATAAAACTGTGCCGTTTTGTGTAACAACTTAAATTTTTAAATGAAATGATCACACAATACTTCACCAATCTCTTCTCTTAGTACTTATGAATATGAGGGAGTGTATTAATGCTTTGTTGTTTTTAGCTTGTGATGTTTTGACGAGTACATATGTTGAGGTATTTATAAGAGTTTTGAGGGCTTTGTTTATAATTTCATGAAAGTTTTCATGTAACTTTAGTTGAATTTCTTAGTAATTAGCTTATGTAAGATTAAAAGAAGATTGTTGATTATTTCTTGCATGGAATACGTGTTTGTGTGAGTTTTGGGGGGGTTTTAAATGGAAGCCTTTGTGTTATTCAAAATTGAAAACATATTACTCCTATTTTATTCTCTCCGTCCATTTTTATTTCTCCACTATACTATCTTGGGATTTCCAACAATACTTGTTTAGTTTATAAAATCAATGTCACGTTGTGTCTATTTTACTATTGCTATTAGATACTATTTATTTTTCAATGTTTAGATAACTTATATTTAATAAGGGTGATTTGATAAAATTACCCTATCATTTACTACCTTTTAATCCCTGTGCTAAGTCAATACAGTGAACAACTACTGTTGAACATAATTGTCACGCCCCGAGACTGCCCCCGAGACGCGGACATGGGACCTAGGACCACAAATGATCCCAAGCTAACCCTGCTGGCATGATCATGAGCATACTAAATATAATAAACTGATGCGGAAGCTAAATCATAAATAAAAATGAAAAGATGGGGAATACGCATTTACTATAACTGAGATAAATGAAAACTAATGAGTTTAATACAAAGAAAATATTAAATCAATACTACGCTGAATCTAACTATGTCTGAAAATAGCCTCTAACTCACTAGAATTGATGGGATAGTTCCGATCTAAGTCTAGCAAAACTGAAAGTAAAGGACTAAAAATACTGAAAAGAAACTCATGACTATTGTCCTCGAAGAATGAGGACTCACCACTGATTCTGATGAACTGGAGATTGGGAACCGATCTAAGCGTGATCTAGATGCTGAGAACCTGAACCTACATCACGAGAAGATGTAGCGCAGAGTATGCGTCAGTACTTGAAAGGTACTGAGCATGCAGGATAAAGTAAAGCTGAAATAACATCATAACTTAATAGAGCAATAAAGCAATCATATAATCTGAACATGATATAGATACTGAGCTAATTGAATGTAATGACGCTAAGACTCAATACTGACTGTACTGAAATATGGTCAGTGCAATGGAATCTGACTGAACTGTGGGAGCTACTAATAACCGATAATAAAACCACATGAGCTAAATGTGGAGTCCGATGTATATGCCCCATCGAAAGGACCCAATATACCCTGCCAGAGGTATAAAGGCATGCTGGCGTGATCACTAAAATGATGCCCACAGAGGGGACTTACAACCTACGTGGCTCGTAGTTCTGGGACTATATGGGTACGTTGAACCCTAGTCCAACTCGATATTATGCTACTCCCAATTGATTAAGTAATTAACACATTATGACTGAATTTCTGTAAGTTACTGGATAGCTCGAACTGAACATGCAAACTGAGAATGCAACAATTAAACTGATATTGATGCATTAATAATTGAGGCATGTATGACTGAATAACTGAAATATCTGACCTAGCACGTGTAATTCAAGAACTAAAGAAATACATAGCTAGGTTCTAAAATTCATGCAATAAATTGAATATTAACGTACTAATCTGATTTGGATCATTCTAACAACTAAGAACCAACAATTATAACATTCAAGAAACCTTAGGTCTAGTCATAATAAGGGAATCAAGAAACTGACTGAAAACTAGGGACCTAATGGGTGAAAGGAACTCACTACTGAAATCCCACATACCTGGTGACGAATTCCACGGAGAAAACTTGTTGTGTTCTTGGAGTTAGGGTTGGTCGCCTCTTTCTCTTCTTACGCTTCTAATTTTCTAAGTTTTGATTAATGATTTGACTTATGTATGTTCTAGTTATGTTTCTAGGCTTAAACTGACTAAAATCTCATAATTTAGGGTCTAAACGTCGTAGCTTAGGGGTCCAACAAAATAGGAAAAGACCAAAACGACCCTGACTTAAAATATGTTGAAGCGACCTACGGACTGATCGACAATCCGTCGATGGATCCACGATCCGTCCTGTTAGTCCGTCGATGACTTCAGAGACCAGGTTCTGAGGGCCTCGACCTACGGACTGATCGACGATCCGTCAAGTCAGTCCGTGGGTCATGCCTTAGAATGGTTTTTGTCTTAATTTCTGGGGATGGTTGCAGATGCGAACCATGGACCACCAGCACGGGCCGTGGGTCACTCTACGGTCCGTGGGTAGCAACCGTGGGTTGCACCTGTCTGGAAATCTGCATTGAGTTCTGTTTTCGGATATGGGGTGTTACAATAATAATTTATTATTACATGGGATGTGCCGATATATGTGCGTTTTTTATTGGATGGGAATGGGTTTGTTTGGGTTTGTGTGTGGATGAGTGAATTAATTTTGGTTTTTTCTATTTATTAATTTCAATTAACGAACTATGAAATTGTTATATATATACATTTCTTGGAAATGAAGTACTCCATATTACTCATGATATTGGCTTATTTTTAAAAAGTAATTAACCACTACTAAGGTTTTGGAAGTGGAATTTCATTATATTTAAGATTTATTAACTTTCAAACTTGTTAATTAATTTTATAGAATTAATCAAATGGTAAATTAGTTTTACTTTTCCGTGTCATTTCACTATCTTCATTTTCATAATAGCTTTTTTTTAGGGGCAACGTGTCCCTATCATAATTTTACATGAAAAATATCTTAAAGCTCAAATCAACTAGATATATTTTAAAAGATTTATTAATTGCATAAAAGAAATTCATATGTAAATAATATAAGATTTAATTATTCACAAATTTGAGGATAAGCACTAAAATTGTTGATTCAACTTCAACTTTTCATGTCTATTACATTGAAATTGAATTGAATACGTATATGACATCATTAATTGAAAATGTATCCATTCAACACACGTTGTTTCCATGGCTGACGACTTGTTTTTACCTATTATACCATCAATTAATTACTTTGAAAAAAGTAAATTTGTTTGAAAATCTTATGTTTTTAATTTATCCACTTCATAATTAATAGGATAAAATGGTAAACGCACTATGTCAATCATTGTTTTCTTAATAGGTGTTTCAATTCAAAAGTGGACAAGTAAATAGGGACGGAGGGAGTATTTTTCTAAATTTAAATTTTGTATTCCACGTCCGATATATTTTCCTCTTTACTATCCAATGAGATTATACGACTTCACGTCACATAATAGTTTTTTTATTTTTCAACCCGCTCCATCTTGGCATAAACCTGCCCGCATAGATTTTTACAATAATTTTTCTTTTTAATTAAGTTTGATATGAAAAATAAAATTATTTTCTCATTAAGTTGTATAAATTTAATAGATAGTGATTTAAAACTTTATTTTTTAAAGGTCAATTAGAAAGCATGTGAGAAATTGTATTAGTTTTGATTGAACTATTTTCATTTACTATCTTCAATATTTTAGTTACTTCAAAGAAACTTTTAATTGATATTATAGTTTGAATAAAAATAATGAATTTGTCATGAGATTTGTGTATTCTTACTTGTGAAAGGTGCTCTATCACTCTTATATCATGTAAAAAATTTAAATTAAGTTTGAACCCGCATAAAGCCATCATAGACACGCAACTTGCCCCGCATTAGTTTAAAAAAAATTATTTCAACATGTCCCGCACAACCTTAAAATCACCTCACCCCACATCCGCCCTGTTGTCATCCCCACAGAAAAGGTGAAAATTCAAATAGCAAATCAACTTAGCTACTAAAATTCTCCAAAATTTGAGTACTCCACTTTAGTTGTTTTTTTTTTTTTTAAAAAAAGTTAACAACGCAATAATACGATTTAAAGTGTAAAAATAATAAATGAAAACGGAGACTAATAATACAACATACAACATCCTTGAAGGATAATTAACAAAGGAAATATCACCCTCACAAAAATAACAAAATACATACACAATAGTTTATTAATGAGTTTAACTTATATACATCAACAGTATCATAAAAATTCAGTTAAACCATGTAAACATAATTCTTTATACGTATTATTGATGTATATAAGCTAAACCCTAGAAATACAACAAAATTTATTCCATAATATAAACACAATTCAAATAGTAAGGGGACTAAGAGGAGGTGCCATTAGATGGGTTAATTTTTTTCTTATCATTCTTGAAAGGGGACAACATAGTTTGGCCTATCTTTTCAACAGCCATTTCCTCACTGACTTCTTATCTTTCTTTGGAAACACACTGCCATTTTTTTATGTGCCTACTTTGCCCTTTTCATTATTATTCTCCATATCTCTTAAAATTAATTATGAATATGAGGAAGTGTAGTGTATATTGCTTTGTTGCTTTAACAATTGTGATGATTTGAAGAGTTTCTATGTTAATTAAGGTATTTATAAGAGTTTTGAGGCCTTTGTTTATAATGTCATAAACGTTATCATGTAACTCTGGTTTAATTTCTATGTAATTAGCTTATGTATATGTGTGAGTGTGGGTTTTTGGATATTTTTTAGTAAAATAAATTATAGTTTAATGATTTTGTTGTCCAAATAAAATGAAAAAAGATTTAATATGTAATTTTCATAACTTGAATGATCATCCAAGAAATTAACTCAGGTACTTGAGCTAAGGATATTATGTATTTATTGTTCAAGCTATATTATCAAAAACTAATTTTTTTTCTTGAAATGGAATATGTGTTTGTGTGAGTGTGTTAATTTAAATTACTGAAAACTAATAGGTGTTTGTGTGTTGGAGGGGTAATAGATTTGTGTGGATTTGTAAATTAATCAGGATGACTTTTATTTTAAAAATAATTTATGTGTATTTATCAATTTTCAGTTGACGACGAAATTGTTTTACATTTCTAGGAAATGTTCAAGTACTCCATAATACTTATGATAATAGTTTATTTTTAAAAAAAATTCTTAAACCAATCAAAGAGAAAATTGATTTTACTTTTTCATTTTTTTTCACTATCTTTATTACTAGTTTTGCTTCGTAAAATATATAAATTCTACTTTTTTTTAAAAAAAAAAGGAAGTATGTACTTATCGTAATCTTAGATGAAAAAAAAATGTTATTTCTACAACCAACATATATAAATAGAAATGAAAATAATCAAAGAAAAATAAAGTAAGTCTACAGATTAGTTGTGCTTTTTAAAAAAAAAAAACCAATACTCTTACACTTGTCGAGGATTTGGATTAATTTCTCCCAGGATAAAATAGAACACTATTTTCCAATATCAGCAATCGATATTATAAAACTTTAGCAACAAACAAAGTAAATAACACGACACTTGTTTTTATTTGAAAACTTATGCCAAGAAAAAAAGAAGAAATATAAGAATTCTTTTTGCTTTTAGTAAGAAGAAAATTTCATTTAATATTATGCCAGATGAGGCAAAGCCTCTGAGAAAATTCATAGTCATCAACAAGTACGATGCTGACTATTGGAAAGGAGGTAACTTTAATTTCTATCGAAGTCGGATACCTTCTTGTTCGAAAGAAATAGGTTCTTTCCCTGTAAATTTTAAATAATTCCACAAATTAATAAATTAATATTAATATCAGGACAAAGAAAATAAATTAGTGAAAACGAAAAATAAGTTTTGTCCAAAAATCCATCAATTAATCACATCTTTAGCCAAAGTCAAGTTGAGCGATCACAACAGTACAAGAGATCGTCTCTCTTTTTAAATAACTAAGAGAAGTATTTCTTTTTAAAAGCACAAAGATCTCCTCTTCAGTACTGAAGTTATTTATGAATATTGAAGAAGAAGAAGAATAGATGGAAGAATGAGGAGAAGAATATTTTTGTTATTCAAATCTTGTGTAGTTACATTGTAGATCTCCTCTTCATAGTAGTTGTGATATCTAATCACACTTAGCTATCCTAACCGACTTACACCTAATTGTAATTGCCTTAACTAATTAATGGAAAGTTAGTTACACAGTAACAGTAATTAGGAACACATATGGAGGACCAGGTTCACACATTTGATTATGTCTTGTTCTTCTCATTCTCAGCACTCCCCCTCAAGCTAGGAAGTGAGAAGATGTTCAGAACTCCTAGATTGGAGCTAAGATGTTGCAGTTGCACTTTTGTGAGTCCTTTAGTGAGCAGATCAGTTGGTTGATCTTGTGTAGGAATGTACTTGGTAGACACTAATTCTTGTGTGATTTTTTCTCTTATAAAATGACAATCAATCTCAATGTGTTTAGTCCTCTCATGATAGACTGGATTGGCTGCAAGTTGCATAGCATCTTTGCTGTCAGTATATATGTTGATAGGTAGCGAAACTTCAATGCTTAGTTCCTCTATTAAACCTTTCAACCATATAATTTCTGTTACAGTGGTTACAATGCTCCTGTATTGAGCTTCAGTTGAACTTCTAGAAACCGTTGTTTGTTTCTTTGACTTCCATGAAACCAGAGACCCTCCATACTGCACAAAGTAACTAGTTATTGACCTTTTAGTTAGAGGGCAAGAGGCCCAATCTACATCACAATAAGCAGTGATAATATTCTTTGGGTAACTGGATAGTAGTAGGCCCATTTTGTATTATTCAGGGTCGGGATGTGACCCAAACTACTAACAATAACCCACCCGTTAATATAGGTGGGGATTACTAATGCTCTTAATCTCTAATTTTATAATATAAGTAACCTTTTGATAAAAAAGAAAAGAAAAAGATAGCTGGTAATTTGCTTAGCGTGACCGTAGGAGTTAGTAAAGTGCCAGTCACAGCCTAAAGCATTATACGATCGTGATTTCAATATTTATCTAAATTTTCACCTCTTATTAGAATGAAAATTTGACTATTTTTTTAGAAAAAAATGGGGAAAGGGAAAATGGGAGAGGAATTACAAGGCATGAAATTGAACCAACTAATTGAACTATTAAGATTTCTCAAAACTCGAGCACTTTACTTTAGTTTATATTTAGAAATTAACAATGAAATTACACTATTGAAGAGGGAAATTAACAAACAGAAATGAAAACTCGTGTAACAACTTACAACATGCTTAAAGGTTTTAATTAATAAAGGAAATATCACTCTCATAGAAAAACAAAATACTACCCCATAATTTATTATGAGAAAATACATCAAATACCCTATGAACTTGGCAGCAAAACTTACTTTAGTACTTTAACTATACGGGCGTTTAAACACCCCCTTAACAATTTAGAAGTAATTAAATACCATCCTAAGAGCTGACATGGCAAAGTGAGTGTACTCACATTCCCAAAAGCGCGTGAAATAATAATAAAAAAAATTGAATGAAATTTTTATTGGCTAATATATAACTAATAGTTTTTATTTTTTTTATAAGTTAAATTTTAAAAAAATGTGAAATTTGTTGTTTAAAAGTAAATGAAATTTGTGGGTTCAATCTTTTTTTTAAAAGTAATTAATCTTTTTGTTTTCTCTTTATTTTGTTGTCTTCCCCAAATGTACTTTTCTTCCCCATTAAAGCACTCCTTATATCTTTCTTCTTCCATATTAGTCATTTTTCGTTCAAGTCATCTCTCACCTCACTAGCCATTCATTAATCCACAAAACCCAACACCTAAGTCATATTATTGAATGTAAACTTTCTTGAATTTTAAGTGACCCATTTTGAATTCTATCAGTTGTGATGCAAAAAATTAAATGTGGGTCTATCAACTTTCTTATACAACCTTCATTTTTCATTTGAGTCGTTCATTCTCCGATGGTAGATTTGTAGGAGAGGGTTCGAAGAAGAAAAGGTAAGTATGCTCTATTTTGAAAAAATGGGAAAAGGGTCAAAAATGCCCTTAAACTATGTAAAAGGAACAAAAATGCCCTCCGTTTATAGTTTGGTTCAAAAATGCCCTTGCCGTCAATACTTTGGTTCAGAAATACCCTTGTAGTCAATACTTTGGTTCAGAAATGCCCCTATAGTTACTAAATGGGTCAAAAATGTCCTTTCCGAATAAGTTTATTATTTTTTATTTTTAAACACATTTTATTCTTAATAAAATTATTATATAAGAACCATGTTCTTGTTTTCTTTCTTTTAAAATCACTTTAAAAAATAAAAATGTAGGAAATATTTTTTTTCTTGTTAATCTCATCTTATCAATTAAAATAAAATAACTTCATGAACCCTTTCGATAGATAATAGATGTCATATATATAAGATCATAGTATATCCATCATTAATTTATATTTATTTGACGATAAAATATAATTATAATAAAATAAGAAATATTTTCATTTTTAATTTTTTCTTGAATTGAAGTAAGATAAACATTTACTAATTTAAAAAATATTATTAGAAATAGAATATGTTGAAAAGAAAATAAATAATATATTTATTTGAATTTTTTTTTTACCCAAAATAACAATAAGGGCATTTTGGACCAAAGTATTGACGGAAAGGGCATTTTTGGACCAAACTACAAATGGAGGGCATTTTTGTTCCTTTCGCATAGTTTAAGAGCATTTTTGACCCTTTTCCCTAAAAAATTTGATGAATGTTGAAGAAGAAAACAACTATTGAAGGCCGTAAATGGTCAGCAAAAAGGAAGAAGCCAGTGAAGGCTGAAAATGGTGAAAATCAAAAAAGAAGGGGGGGGGGGGGGAGGGGGCGTAGAAGAGAAGGGGTGGAAGAAGGTGGGGCAATTTTAATTTTTAAAATGCATTTTTAATTAATTAATTAATTGATTAGTGTAATGAATTTTTAAAAATGTTTTAAGATAAAGGGTGAATAAGCAAAAAAAAAAATATTGAAAATTAATGATGTGGCGCTTACATGGCTATGATGTGGCAAGTGAGAGTGGTTTTTTACTCTCAGGTTGTCTTTAATTCACTTCAAAGATGTTAAAGGGGTATTTAATCGTTCGTGTAATTTAAGTGATAAAGTAAGTTGTGCGGCCTCGTTCGGGGGAATTTGATGTATTTTCTCATTTATTATTGAGTTTAACTTATATACATCAACAATATAGTAAAAAATGTAAACAATGTAAACATTTTTTACAATATCGGAGATGTATATATAAGTTAAACCCTCGAAATACATTAGATTCCACTACAATAAAAAGGCTTCGTTTTTGGAGGTTTAATTTTGAGGGTTATTGTAACCTCCAGAAAATTATATTAACTATGGGGGTTATCTAAACCCCTCTAATTTTTCACTAACTTGAGGTGTTTTAACCCTCGATATTCCTTAAAAAAAATTAGCCGAGCAATTCTCTCATTCTTTAATTCTTCATTCAATTTTTTTTAATGGTATGAGCTAATATAAAGAAACATAAAAACTTTCAGTTCTTAATTTTCATTTTTTTGTCCCAAACAATTGCAGAACCTTCTAGACTTCTCTCATTCTCTCTCAGCTCGCTCACTCCCTTCTCACTTTTCCCAAATTCGAATTCATTCAACATGTATTAGTTCTAAGCAGAGAATCATTGGTTGTTTGCTGAGTTTTACAATTTGGTTCAGTAGATAAGATCGATTGCTGGTTGAAGAAGCTAGATTTTTCAAGTTTGGTTCTAACCAGAAATTGCTGATTTTGATTTTCACTAGTGCAGAAAGCCGCCAAATCTACTAATTTGACTCTTTTCAACTCCGTTTCTTCCTTCGCTAGCCACCGCAAAATTTCCGGCAGATTCTTTTCTCCGATGACTAGCGAATTGTACCGCAAGGTGCGTCATCATCTCTCTCTTCTTTCTCATTCTTTAATTTTGATTTCCATATCATAATTTTCTTTTGATTTCATCTTGCATGCCTAGGTTTTAAATTTATTTTCTCTGCTTATTTGTTTTTTTTTCTTTACTGATTGTTTGCCCTAGCCATTCTCTACTGAATATAACACAAATTGTTGCTGGTTTATTCTTTTTTTTTTTTTTGAAATAATGAAGGAAAAATAAAGAAACATGTCTAGCTATATATTGTTCTAAGATGAACTAATTGGTGAGTCTGTAAACTTGGAGATAAGTCATCATCACTCTAGCTTATTTGTGAAGTCATCATCACTTGCCCTGATTTCACTCTAGTAACATTGTCTTATCATGAATGCTTCAATTTATAACTGAAAATGCTAGTAAAGTACTGATGTCAGGTGTAGCCTAATTCATAAGATAATAATTAGCGATGAAATGGGGCTACAACGAATGATATTGAATATGCTGATCAATAATGGAACAAGCCAACTTCGATAATCAGTAATTTGAGAAAACAATTTTCCATAGTCATGTGATGAGAAACAAGTTCAGTGACTTCAAAGTATTACTTTGTCTGCAAATGAAATGAAGTTCTCACTTATCCAATGAAGATTACCTTTACATACTCAACCTTTAGATATAGATTACCTTTACATACTTAACCACATATAGATACATAATATCTACCTTTAGATACTCAAGTTTAATGGATCAGTTATGATTGGTTCACAATGTTTGGTTGCATTTAGAAATTCTAGTGGCCAAATTCATGCCTACACTTCCCTTATTTCTAGTTACAATACTTGGTTAACTCAACGTGGCTTAAGTTTCAATGTTCCAAAAATTGCAACAACGTTTTCAAACAATGAATTTATCATTTTTCAAACAATGAAAGAACTATGCTAACTATGAATTTATCATTTTAAAACAAAAAGACAGTTCATGTTTCTTTTGCATCTATATTTGTCCAAACGATCTGCCAACATGTTCCATTCCCTGTAATAATGCATTCCTGATTATGGGGTCAACAAACTGGTAAATCAAGTACTTGGAATCACAAAAAATATTAGCATAATGTGAGTTGTCATCGACTAACATGTTAATGACTTCCTATGCATCTAGAAAATATGTCAAGGGGAGTGAAGTCATAGATGTGCGCGAGCCAGAATCCATTCAACATTGATGTTGTTCGTAATTGGTAAGTGTTCGGATAATCCGAACATCCAATCAACTTTGGAGCTACAGTAAACACCACCAATGCCATGTATCACTGAACTCATTTTACGAAGCAAAAACATGGTTTGTAGGACTTACCAAAGCACCTATTTAAGTTATTAACTTCTTTGTTGCTTGCAGATATGTCGAAACCTAAGCATTACGAAAACTCACTGAACTCATTTCACAAATTTGCCGCCAGGTCACAGTTTCTTATGTTGTGTTCATTTTTTAAGCCAGGACCTATAAATGTTGTTATTGTGTACTCTGTAAATGCTGCTGAAAGCCTAAAAGTTGGTTATTATTAACCATGTTTCTCTTTAACTTGAGATTGCAGAATTTTACCCCAGATTATACAGCACCAGCTCCTCCTCTATTTGGCAGATTCACAAGTAAACACAATGTAATTTGACCATCTGAACTTTTGCAAGTTATTTTCTTCACAAAACTGTTCTTTACGATTCCAAATAATAATTGTCTGATGTACTTAGTTTGCCTTCGCTATCACAGAGGAAACTGGGATATTTCCATGGGTGGGGTTGATTATTATCATTTTGTTGCATTGATTTCTACAGACGACAATTTTGTTGATTATGAGTCAGATGAGTATACAACATTTTATCCAAGAAGTTTGATATGTTGTCGTATTGTTGCCATAACTGTAAGTTCCCTCTGCATGTATTGTGCTTTGTACATAAGACTTGCTAAGAATAGAATTCAAGAAAAAGAACCAATTGTGGACTTGCAGATATGACGAAACCCAATGCACCTATTTAATTTTTTAACTTCTTTGTTGCTTGCAGATATGCTGAAACTCAAGCATTACGAGAACTAATTGAACTCATTTTACTCAACATCTACTTCACAAGGTGTAAGACATTCTTCATCAACAACTAAATTAGAACCTCAGCATATTAATGATACATCATTTCGTCATCAACAACTGAATCAGAATCACTAACAAAAGTAGAGAGTTACGATCTCTTGTTGTTACTTTTCAGGTAATGATTTTCCTTATTTATTTGTTGTATTACATTATGTGAGTTGCGACAAGAATTTTATGAATTTGATACTACTGTGGATTGTGACGTACACTAAATTTAATACTGTTGTGGATTGTGACGTACACTAAATTTGATACTTCTATGTATTTTTCACTTGGTGGACTGCAAATAGATGGTTATGTGTGAATTTAGGTATCATTGTAGATTGCAGAAGTGAATTATGTATCATTGTGAATTTTGGTATCATTGTATATTGCAGTTCTTGCCTGTTCTTTTCTTTTATGCCTTACCAGATGAGAGGATTGATATCATTGGTGTCACAAGGTGAATGGTGCTACAATTGCTCAGAAGGATGAGATGATTGATATAATTGGTTTCACCTAAGGTAAATGTTATGAAGGTGTTGTAACTAGTTGGGGGTGTAACATGTCTTCCTTGCAAAACCCACATGGCTCTATTTAAGGTTGATTGTATTGGTGTCTGGCTGCTAGAGTTTCATTGACAGTGGCTCGTGCTGGTCAAAATGGATACCATCACCATAGTGAGAAGAATAGAGTTTCAGCATTTACTTCATTGGGAAGAGCACAGGTTTTAAATAATTTATTATTGTTGTTACGTTTATTTTCATGAAGGTGTTTTCAAAGACAATTTTGACATTTTAATACTTTCTGTTGTCTTGAGGATTGTAGTTGAGATTTGAGAACATTCGTAATGCAAAAGTTTTGTTGTTGTCATTCAAAGTTTTAGTTGCTGTAATTCTGGTTGAGAATAAGCTTTAGTAGTTATTGTTATTATGAATGTATAAGTTTAGTGGTTAATTATATTAAAATTCATATTAGTTGTAATCTAATTATATAAAAAATAAAATGTTAAAGTTGGATTAAAAAATTGTGGAGGTTACAGCCTGTTGAAACGAAAGTGGGAAAAAAAAGGCAAACAAGTAACGGGGGTTTATAACCCCTACCCACAGATTGGTTGCGGAGGTTATTAAAAAACCCCTGAAATCTAATTGTGACATACCTAACAACGGGAGTTTTGGGAACCCCATAACAATAAGTTGTGGGGGTTTCCAACCCCTACAATTTGTACATTTAACCCCCGCCAATTGGCAATTTTTTTGTAATGTTCGAATAAATACATTATTCAATAATATTAGCACAATCTTAAAAGCAAGTTGATTATAGTAAGGGGACTAAGATGTGCTCCTATTACACACACACCCCCCCCCCCCAACTTATTTTATAAATAATTTTCTTTCCCTTCTCGGCCTACGTGGCACTATCAACCAGATAGCTTGAAAAAATTGTCAACACGCGCTGGGCCAGAAGATAGTGCCACGTAGGCCGAAAAGTGGTAGAAAATTACTTATAAAATAAGTTTGGGGGGTAATAGGACCTTAGTATAGTATAAGTGTGTCTCTGAGATTTCGGGCATAGGTTGGGCGGTACTTATGCATTTTCCCCAAATAATTAATTAAATATGAGGAAGTATAGTGTATTATTGTTTTGTTGCTTTATGTTGTGATGCTTTGAGGAGTTCATATATATGTTGAGGTATTTATAGGAGTTTAGGCTTTGTTTATGGTATTTTTCTTAATGTTTTCATGTAACTTCTTCCTGAATTTCTAAGTTAGCTCATGTAAGATTTTGAGAACATTGTTGTTATTTCATGCATGGAATGTGTGATTGTGTGTGTGTTTGGAGTTCGTATATTTATAACTCTAAGTCTCGTGTTATTAAATTGTGTGAGTCCATATACTATCTTGGGATGTCCAATAATATTTGTCTAGTTTATAAAACCAATTAATAGTCCAACAATATTTATTTTGGGTAATGCTAAATGGCTAGAAAATTTGGTCAGAATTTGGCCAGAAAATTAAGAAGTTTATAATATCTTTTTTATTTTAAAATAAACTAATCTTTTTTCCATTTTTTAGTTAAAAGAAATTAAAGTTAAAAGGGTAAAAATGTTCAAAGGGGTAAAATAACATAGGTAAAATACCATTCTGGCCAAAAGGATTTTTCCATTTATTTTTCAATAGTTAGGTGACTTATATTTAATAAGGGTAATTTGGTAAAATTATCGTATTATTTACGGCCTCTTAATCCTTGTGCTAAGTTAATAGTGAACAACTACTGTTGAACGGAGTAGTTTATAACATGGGTGTGCGTATAGAGTCCGAAACCAAAAGGGCAACGAAATATTTTGAAAATTACAAAAAGGCAACTCAATTAGTTATGAAATCAAAAGGGCAACAATTTGTAACGGCGTCTAAATCAGGGTTTCAAAAACGAGGCGCAAAACCGATAAGCCTTACAAGGCGCAACAACTTTTAGCCTTGTAAGGCTCAGTCGCCATGAGCCTTACAAGTCGCAAGGCTGTCAGCATTTTGCAGGCTGTTTTTTTTTTAAAAAATCATTTTATTTTCTTGTTATTTTGTATTGTAATATTTACTATAGTTAAATATTAAAAAAATTGTATTGTAATATTTACTAGAGTTAAATATTGTTATTTTGTATTATAATATTGAAACAAAAAATTCGTTTTATTTTCTTGCTATGATTTTGAGTTAAATAGGCATTTTTATTTTATTTTTCCGTTTGAAAAAACAATGTACGTTTACTTTATTGGTATTATAACTGTTTCATTAACTAAGAATTCATAAAATTATTTAGGCCAATTTTAATTGATGTCAATATTACCATTACTATTTTTTTTTATACATTTTAAAAAGAAGAAAACAAACTTTCTTTGTTAGTATTAAGAGTGTTAACTTCAGTGGATGTAGGGTTCGATAAACCAAGTATGTGTGTAATTATAATAGGGACTAAATTGGTGATTGTGGGTAGCTAGAAAATCAAAGAGATAGAGTCAGATGAATGAAAATGTTTGATATGGGCCCTATGGAAGGAGTATCTAGAGTTATTCGACCTTGGTTATATACATTCTTATGTGACCAACTATTTCATTCTGGGCATGGTTTAGAGTATAATTCACTTTCTATGTCCGTGTGTGTTTTCGCTTATATGGGTGAGTCCCTAGTAGTGGATCGGGTGTACCGATACTGTGATTGTCCTCCTGGTAGGGTAGCATCCTTGGTTAGACTTGTTCATTATATTCCAGTTATGAAAGATTTGGTATTGTTTGGGATAATTGAAGTGTACTACTTATTCTACACGCACAACTTTGCTTATGAGAATTTATAGGAGAGCTACCATGAAAATTTATAGTTTTTTGATAGACTTAAGATTTATCTCATCATCGGTATCATGTTTTGCCTATGTGTGATTGAATGTGGGGACCATGGGGTCTAGTTTTGTCATTCTTAAGGTTTGTCTATAATAGCTACTAATTTAGCATTTCGACAGTGTTGTTAGAGGTTCTGTATGCTTGGGTGTATCACTCGATGGTGGTTACTTGATCATTTCCATCTTTGGATCAGATGAGTTCGATTCTCCTGGATGATTATTTGATGTCAAAAGATCATATTTTTACAGCTTAAGCTCGATGAAATATTTTGTTGTGAGGATGTAATCTTTATAAGATCTATGATGGTTTGTGCATTACGAGTGTATGGTGGCTGGTTCAGGTTCACTCCTAGTTGTAGCCAATATTAATTCAGGATTGTATCATGGTTATGTTAGAAAATATTTGTCCTGATGGTTGTGTCAAAGTCTAGTGGGAGAATCAGTCGGCTGAAGAGTCCACATGGGAGAGTAAGACTGATACGCATGAAAGATATCCACACCTTTTTATCGATTCAGGTACCCTTTCTTACCCCCGCCTTCATTGATCGTTCGAGGACGAACGATGGGTAAATTGATATCTAATGTAACAACTCATTTGGTCATTTTGAGTACTAGAGTTTTTTATTTCATAAAATACTTCATGATAGATTCTAAATGGGTATTTTGGACTATTCGTAATTACAATTATGAAATTAGTGGGGTAGTTTTAATAATTAATTTAGTTGGTGGTTAAA
>JAJOOR010005448.1:0-38051 GCA_036250505.1 Solanum acaule | reverse complement strand
TTAGAAGAAGATGCACCATTTTTATTTCCTTTTCTTTTCAAGGAATCTTGATAAAGCCTAACAAAATGCTCAGCTGCTCGGCATTCATTCTTCCAATGTCCTTTCATGCCACAACAATGACAATTGCTTCTTGAAGGATTGCTTTGAGAACCCATATTGTTCTCCCTTTTGTGGCGACCACCACCACGACGATTATTATATCGTCCTCTGCCATTGCCACGTCCACGCACATTATTTTGGCCTTGATTTTTATTTTGTCTTCTTTCAGACTGGCCATGTGCTTCAACCTCATTTGCTTCCGGTAACGGAGCAGTTCCCGTGGGACGGGCCTCATGATTTTTCAATAAAAGAGTATTATGTTGCTCAGCCACAAGAAGGCATGAGATCAACTCAGAATACTTTTTGAATCCCCTTTCACGGTATTGCTGCTGTAATACCAAATTTGAGGCATGAAAAGTTGTGAGAGTCTTTTCCAACATGTCCTCATCTTTTATATCTTCCCCACATAATTTTAATTGGGAAGTAATTTTGTATACAGCAGAATTATATTCACATATAGTTTTAAAATCTTGTAACCGCAAGTGAATCCATTCATAACGAGCCCTTGGCAATACCGTTGCCTTAAGGTGGTCATACCTTTCCTTCAAACCAGTCCACAATTCAAGTGGATCTTTCACCGTAAGGTATTCAACCTTCAATCCTTCATCCAGATGATGACGAAGGAAAATCATTGTCTTTGCTTTGTCCTGACTCGACGCTGTATTACCATTGGTAATAGTGGCACCAAGACCTTTAGTGTCAAGGTGAATTTCAGCATCGAGTACCCATGACAAGTAATTATTTCCAGAAATGTCAAGTGCCACGAACTCAAGCTTTGATAAATTTGACATGATAAAACTATCATAGAAAATAATTAAATTAGGGTAAAATAGACAATGAGTAAATAATTAAGTAGCAAATTTTTTTTTTTTTCATCAAAGTAAAATTAGCATACAATCTAAATTAATATTATGCCTCACAAATAACAAAAATAACTTTTAGTAAAATTGTTAGATAAAGTCTTTTCATTAAAAATTAATCAATAGTATAGATAATTCACTTTTTCCATTGAGAACAGAAAACACTAGAATTTGTAATCCATTCATTTTTTTTATTATTATTTTTTCACTAAACAGTGACCTTCATCTTCTCTTCGCAAAATCGATAAATAGTTAGCCTTTTTTCATTGAATTATAAACAAAATGTAAAGCAGAAAAAGTATAGCCACATTTTAATAATTTTAACATTAGATTATAAATGGATACCTCACAAGAAATGTTGTTCAACCTTGAGACTTCGTGCTGATAACGTCTTGTAAAACTTAAGAACAAAAGAACAATATAAAGAGGAAGAGAAGAAGAATATAAGACAAGAGGAACAATATAAACTAACTTTCTTTCTTTCAAGTATATCAACATTATTCTCAACACCACTATTTATAGGATTACATTGAGGAATATCAAAGGGTGTCATAAACATTACATTAAACCTTGAGAATTACTACCCATTAAGGAGGAAATAAACCTAGGAGTTATGGTCATCCAATTAACTATATTATCAACAACATTACTACTCATAAAGGAGGGAAATTAACCAAGGAGTTATGATCATCCATTTAACCATCAAAATGATTTACAACAGAAATAATAACACATCCGAACACATTTTCTTTTTAAAATCAAAGAAGACTGTATTGTTTTATTTTATTTTTTTATATTTGTTATATTGTAACACATTTATTATTACAGTTCATTTTAATTTGACTAATTTTGAGTTATCATCAATTCATTCCCTTTTACGTATTACAGACTTAAATATATTATTCCTTTTTATTATGTAATTAATTATATTTTATTTTGAATGTTTTACCTATTACAGACTTAAATATATTATTCCTTTTTATTATGTAATTAATTATATGTCATTTTACATTTGTTTCCATATAGTAGTAGTCAACATCTAAAATATTCATTTAATTTCGTATCCCGTGTGAGATCATTTCACAAAAAGAAAATATGCAAATGCTCAAATAAAATATTTTAAGATTATCCTAATTAATTTATTCTTCATAATAAATAAAATCTATAAAAGCATGACGGAATTTAATAGCAAAACATTCAATCATATCTAGTCAAACTTAAGAATTGAAAGACAAGTAGGAAAAATATAAAAAAATATCCCTCAAAATTAAATTTATTAAATTTAGTTCATGATTTAACTCATGAAATTTGTGAATCATACAATCATTGAAGAAAATACATTCTTCTAATTCATGATCACAAAGGTGCAAAATAAATATCCCTAATTAGTTCAAAGAAATAAACAAGATTTTCATTGTCATGAGCAAAAGGATTGGGAATATTTGAAAATTGGGTAAAATAACCCATACAAGTAAATATATGACTCGATGCATTCTGAGCCGCTTGATCCAAATCACCTTGCAAGTGTAACACATGAATCAAATTCTCAAGATCTGATCTCACAAGTAAATACTGATGGAGACAATATCTGTAAATTCGCCTAAATTCTAAATTTGTTTCGTCTGAAGTAATTGTCAGAATCTTTCTTGCAATCTTTGTGTAGTTTGAATACGCCAACTTAATTGTAATATTTTCAAGATTGAACTTAGTTGTTGCCCATTGAGCCCTTGAATCATTTCTAAAAATATTGCTGCAAAAATCTTGTACAGTAGAGAAATCACAAGCTTTTTGAACTAGTTTAGGGATATCATTTGCTCTTAAATTTGTACCAAAGAGATCAACACTAAATAGAAAAATGTAGGGAAGGAGGAAGATTAATGAAATTGTTGAAGAACTAGAAATTGATCTCCCCATTTTTCATTTATTTCACTTTGAAATTATAAATATGGGTTGGTTTAATATATAAAATGCAAAAAATTAATTAGTAACATATCATAGTTTAGATATTTTCTTGAAAGTATAAAACTATTAATGTTTTTATACCAATTACAAAATTTAAATATCTGATTTCATCTTAATATAGATTACAACTATGGGTTGGTTCATCATATAAAAGGTACAAATTTAATTAATGACATATCCTAGTGTAGAAATTTTCTAAAAAAATCTGGAATACTATTAATTGGGGTTGGATGCCCCACAAATTTCTTAAATTAAATTTTAAAGCTTGGTTCAGTTTAATTTTTATTTGAATTACAACAGGTTAAGTTAGTCTTTACAATAAATAAAATCAATAAAAGTATGACGGAAATTACTAAGACGTTATTGATTGACTAGTAGATACGTTATAAAACAAAGAATTCAATCAAATCTAATGAAACTTAAGAATTAGAAACAAGTAGGAAATGTCAAAAATATCCCTCAACATAAAATTTATTAACTTCAATTCATAAATAAACTCATGAATTTGTGAATCATACAATTTTCTAAGAAAATTCATGATTCCAAAGGTGTGAGATAAATATTCCTAATAAGTTCAAAGAAATAAACAAGATTTTCATTATCATGAGCAAAGGGATTTGGAATATTTGAATATTGGGTAAAATAATTCATGCATGCTAATATATGACTCGATGCATTTTGAGCCGCTTGATCCAAATCACCTTGAAAGCGTAAGGTGTGAACCAAATTTTCAAGATCTAATCTCAGAAGTATATAGTGATGGAGACAACTTTTGTAAATTCGCCTAAATTCTGAATTTGTTTCAGACGAACTGACTGTCAGAACCTTCCTAGCAATCTTTGTGTAGTTTGATACGCTAATTGAATTGTAATATCTTCAAGATTGAACTTAGTTGTTGCCCATTGAGTCCTTGGATCATTTTCAAAAATCTTGTAGCAAAATTCTTGTACATTAGAGAAATCACAAACTTTCTGAATTAGCTCATTAGTGTCATGATTTGCTCTTAAATTTGTACCAAGGAGATTAACACTAAACAGAAAAATGTAGGGAAGGAGGAAGATTAGTGAACTTGATAAAGAACAAGAAATTGATCTCCTCATTTTTTTGTATCTCACTTTGATCTATCTTAATTTCTTTGTTTGATAGATATGGCCTGGTTTAATATATAAAAGGCCACACTACTAGTATTTTTACCTATTACAAAAAACTTAAATAGCTGATTTCATCTTAATATTGGTTTATGATAAATTAAATTAAATTTGACTCTTTTATAACAGCCAACATCTCATTTCATCTTAATATTGGTTTATGATAAATTAAATTTGACTCTATTATAACAGTCAACATCTCAATAAATATATATATATGTTTGCAACAAATTTTAAATATATGCGAGAGATAAATTAACCATAAATAAAATCGGAAGAAACAAGAATATTATTGATAAAACAATATGCGTACAATTTTGTTCCTCCATTGATTCTCTTCTCTAAATTTTCTCCGTGATTCAAGGATTGTTAGTGGTGTATTTATGAAACGTAGGGTGATTTGGACTTGATCTCCATGGAAGAATTTGTGGTTCAATTATCAAGAAGAGCCTGACATATCTCGATCTCTTTATAAATAGTATACCAACAGTTATGAGATATTCGAGATGTAGAAATATAATACCATTTATATAGGCATAAGCTAAGGTTTTTAAGTAGAATATCCACCAGGAATTCTAACTGAAAATCGATACATCTTGTAAAGTCCCACAAAATTGTAATTTCTTCAAGATCATGCTTGTTTGTTGCTTTTTGTGCCTCTACATTTTGTGACTAAGCGTCGTAACAAAAGTTTTGTTCATTTTCACATAAATCACAAGCTTTGTTAACAAGATTTGTGTCTAGACTTGTAATTAAGAGAGGAACAATACTAAGTAAAATTATAAAAGGGAGGAAGAATAGTGAGGTTGATTTTTTTTCCTTTTTTTGTTCTTTTTGGTTGATGAATCCTAATTTCTTTGTTTGAGAGTATGAATATGGGGTGGTTTGTTATATAAAAATAACAAGTTTAATTAGTGGCATATCCTAGTGTAGAAATTTTCTAAAAAAGTTAAAATACTATTAAATGTGGAATAATAATTATAATAATCTAAACTTTCCTACATTGTCTAAGTTAAGACAATATGTGTTTTCACATTCATTTTTTACCCAGAAAAAGGGTGTATATAAATGTTCAAATGTTTTCTCAAATTGTGTTAGGAGGCTGATCTTATACAATTAATAAGATTCTAAAAACATACAAAAATCATTTATATACAAATAATGTTCATAATGTACCCTTTCTTGGGAACTTAGAAATTAACTACTCCATCTGGTTCAATTTATGAGACATTTTTTGTTTTCGGATTTCAAATTATGTAAATTTTGACAAATATTTTGTAATGTGTTTTTATTATTATATTAACATGAGAAAATTGTAATTTATTGTATTTTTTGTATAGTTTTTTAATATTTAAATTCAAAATATTATATTAATCTAGCTATTTCAATTTAGCTTTAAAGATTAGTCAAATTGACTCTCTAAAAGTGTAAAATGTACCATAGGGAGGAAGAAGTACTTACTTGATTAGGAAAATGTCTATACAAAAAATGTGTCAAGTACAGGTAAGAAGCAACCATCCAATCCAAAAGCGGTAAAAAGGAAAAAAAAAAGGAAGAAAAGCAGAGCAAATTTCCATCAAAATATAATACTTAGTTTTTTTTAAAAAAAAAACATATAAAAGACATTTGTGGAGACTTCAAAAAAAATTATGTGTATATATATGTATATCTATCTTGAGTAACTGACAGAAACTAGAATATAATTAATCGTGCTCCATGATGAGCATATGAGTGTGCTAATGCTATTGGTACATTCTAAAAGAATCACTTGTAATATTCAGGGTTCAAATCCAACTATAAAAAAAAATTCATTATTTTTATTTTAAGTTTATTGCCAATAAAATTAGAACAGTATCACAGCCTAAGGAACTTCAAAAATATTAAAAGTCACAAAATTTGTTTAGATAGAGATTAAAATCATCAAAAATATGACGATTTTGAAATAAAACCATTTATAAATTTATCAAAATCATGTAGCAAAACAAAGGTATTCATGTAGTGTATCTTAATTTTATCAATGCCATGCCATATGACATAGAAACTAATTAAATCATACAATTATAGGAAGAAAAAAATTAGATCTTTATTATTCATACACTAACATAATTAAATTAGGGGAATGAAAGAAATATCCCTAAGAAGTTCAAGAAAGTAAGCAAGATTTTCATTATCTTGAGCAAAAGGATTCGGAGAAGTCGGTGATTGCGTAAATAAAGACATACAAGCAAATAAATGAGTTCGTGCCCCTTCGATCGCTTGACCCATATCACCATTCGTGACTAAAGTATGAACTATGAAATCGAAAGCCGATTTCAAAAGTACATAATCATGAAGACACTGCTTGTACATTTGCTTGAGGGTTGGATCTACTTCATTTGACGTAATAGTAAGAACCTTCCTATGAATGTTTGTGTAGTTTGAATATGCCAATTGAATTGTAACATCTTCGAGATTATACCTTGTTGTCGCTTTATTCGCCTCGGGATTTTCTCCCAAAACGTTGTAGCAAAAGTCTTTAACTTCACAAAAATCGCAAGCGTTTTTAACTAGTTGAGTAGTTGCACTTGCTCTTAAACTTGTGCCAAAGAGATCAACACTTAATAAAATTATAAAAATTAGTGAAATTGATGAAGAAGTGCTAGAGATTGATCTCCCCATTTTTTTTTCGAATTATGATTCTAATTAATTAATTTCTCTATTGAAAAATTATTATATAGATGGGGGGTTAGTTCTATATATAGAAAGTATAATAATTTTCATTGGTCAAATATTATGTCCTAGTTTAGTAATTCTCTCGACAAGTTTAAATGGTAATTATGTTTTTGCTTATTGAGCCTTAAATATTTGATAAATTTGACTGACTATTCGTGTGATGTAAAAATTTCTTAATTTGCATCCTTGGTCAAAGTGAACATCTTAATATCTTGATATGTGTTTTTAAGCTATTTTTAGACCGTAAATATTTACTTGCATCGAGTATTTACATCAAATTATATAAATTACTATAATTAATTAATTTAATGATGTAAAAGTGCATGTTTAGTTAACTATGTTTAAGTTCTATAATTTATAAAAATTTATGTGCAAACACAATAGTACGAAAAAGGGATAAAATTATGCAAATGTTGATTTTTTTCTCACCAATTTCCATAAAACGGTAACATGTTTTTCCTTTTAGAGCCTTAAAAATATATGATTCTTTTTTTAATATGGGATAATAATTATCTAAATTTGCATCCTTGGTCAAACTGAACATCTTAATTACTTGATACGTGTTTCCGAGCTATTTTTAAACCGTAAATACTAATTCATATCTTATATTTACGTTAAATTATATAAATTTACTAAAATTAAGCGATTTTATAATGTAAAAGTGCATGTAAATTAATTATGATTAAGTTCTAAAAGTGGGTAAAATTTAAAAATTTATGTGCATACTCATGTCATGCATCTATTTAACTAAATAGACACCAAAAGCTTTTACCACTTCTAGACCCCGAAAAGTAGGGGTGTGCATCGGTCGGTTCAATTCGGTTTTATCTGTTATTGGTTCGGTTTATCGGTTTTCGGTTTGTAAATACGTTAAACCAATAACATATTTCTTATCGGTTTTTGGTTAATCGGTTTATGATACTTAACGGTTCGGTTTTCGGTTTAACCAATAAGAAAATACACATGTATATTATATACACGATATGAAAATTTTCATATAAACCATATGATTTTTTCAGCATTTGGCATGAAAGTAATAATCATAAAAGTAACAATCATTTTTCTTGCAAGTTTAGACACTAGACACATTCAAAGGAAAAACTGTGAAAGTAACAATCGTTTAACCATTAACAAAAAGTGTGAAAGTAACAATCGATCATTAACAATAAGACTAGTAAATTTAGTATAGTCTTATTGGGTTATCGGTTTAACCATTAACAAAAATCATAAAACCGGAAACCGAACCAATAACCCAATAAAAAAATTTGCAAAACCGTTTAAAAATCGTTAGCCCAATAACTCAATATCAATAAACCAATACTGTTTTTTTCGGTTCGATTTATTGGTTAAATCGGTTTTTGCACACCCCTACCGAAAAGGGATAAAATTATATTGAGAGAAGTATTAAAAATATCCCTGAATTTGGCGTAAATTGTTAGTTTCGTTCCTAAATTGTTGACAGCCTTAAAAACACCTATCTATTTAACTAAATAAACATAGGTACACCCCCAATCTAACATATGACATAACAAGTGGTCTCAAACTCTTGTCGGAGCATAGAGCTAGTTCTTAATAAAAAATCGAGAGAAGTGTTGAAAGCACTCCTAAACTTGACGAGAATTTAGGAATGTATTTCTTGTAAGATTGGGGTGTACTTAAGTTCAACAATGAACTTTGCATTTAATACAATATCAAAGACTTTTTTTTTTGGTGGGGGAAGGGAAACAAGGAAAGGAATTACGATGTGGGAAATTGCCCTCATCAATAAAGTGACAATTCAGATAGCTAACCAACTAAGTTATGAGTCTCAAAGTGATATGGATGTGCAAATAAGTATAAGAAATCAATTAAGAAGATTATTTTTTACTTATATACATACAATATACGGGACAAATTCATATTTAAAATTTGAGGGTCATTTACATTTTGACCCCCTTTTTGTCCTAGTCTTTAATTCATTCCCCTTGTAACAAAAATAAATAATTCTAGCTCTATGTCTAATCCTCATAGATTTCACATTCCAAGAATCGCAGTAGTGACTGCTTTCACTAATATAAATATAATAATTTTTCCAATTATTCTACCAGATCTACCATGATCACCCTGAACCGGCATGTTGTTATGATTATGATTCGAATATGGAATTTCATAAGCATGACCATCAAAATATTGCGTCTTAGGAAATATCGATGGTGGAACATACTTAGAGATTCCTAGCCATGTTCTTTTCTTTTCACATTGTACCAACATACATTCCATATGGATATCAAATTCACATAGTGCACACCTATAACACCATGAAGAAGCGTTACATGCTCCTTTACAAATAACACATGTTTTTGATTCTGACGAGCTTAGAAGCCTTAAAGGATGCACCTGAAAATATCATAGTTAATTGAAGTATTGCTTGGAATTTGGATAATAATTATACCATACTTATATGTTCTGATTTTGAATCCACATGATACAGTTTTTTAATTTTTTTTATTACATAAGGATAAAAAAAATGAGAAATTAGAAAGGGGATTATAAAGTTGGTAAAATACCTTTTATTTTAATCAGTTTAATTTAACTAGATGAAGTTAAAATAATATAATCAGTCAAAATAAGTTAATCATGCGAGAAATAAGATGAAATAGGGTGTGTTCGCTATAGAAGAATATATTTTACTAAGAATACTTACAATTTTTTTCATGTTTGATCCACTAAAATATTTTGAAAAATGACATATTTTTCTTCAATTTTTTAAAAATAACTATTCTAATAAAAATAGGGAAAATATTTTTCTAAATTCTCTTTATACATCACCACACCACACCACACCCTCACTAGCTAATCCACCCAAACACCCCCAACCCCTAGTCCCTAAACCAACCACCTCGTCACGCGACCCACCCCGCCCCCAACCGACTCGGGACTCAACCCGAGTTTGCCTGATCTGAGACCCGACCCACCTAGGAGCTGAGCCAAGATCTGACCCCAACCTGGCCCCAATTTGCTCCTCCCATACCTGGGACTCGACCTTAAACAATTTCCTTCGTACCGACCCCAACCTGATGTAAATATTATGGCCTAATGTAACAATCACTTTCTTTTCTCTGACTATATTTCTTCTCTTCATCATCTTCTATGTCTAAATTTACACAAATTATTAGTCAGTTTGAGCCTCGTACTCAAATCAAACCATGTAAGTTGTAAAAGGGAGTTATATTAAAAAAACCATGAATATATAATTACATCCTAAAATTATGTATATGTTTAAATATTGAAATTTCTGAATTTTATCACCGATAGACTAAAATATTTAGATTTTTCAAAGTATAATTGGTTACCTGATGTAAGACATGTCGAAGTGTTTGAGGCAATTGAGTACATAGAGGGTGGACATCAAATTCACAAAGCTCACACCTATAAAACAACCCTTCAATAGAATCACAACAAACATTGTAGACGCGGTCCAATTGACGATTGCCATGTGGCATGCGGGTAACGAGCTTGAGCGAATGGAAAGGATGTAAGAACGAGGAAAGATTCATTGGACATGTTCCACAATATTCGTGTAGATCGAAATCACATTCATGTCAGTTAAATCTTTTACCTATGCCAAGGATTTTGCAACCATCACATACATATTTGGTGTTGGAATCAAATAATGTTAATGAATGGTTTGGGTGTATCAATTGTTGGATTGGGTTCTTGTGGATCGGTGCCATTTCTTGAAAAATAAAAAAAATAAAATAAACACAAGTAAGAACTTGTAGTTGAAAAAATATTGGGACCTCAAAAGGCAAGATGACCTTATTGTTGGAAGACTTTATAAGTCCTTTACTTGCCTTTTTCTTTTCTTTTATATAAGTATATAATATTAAATAGAGGAAATGACAAAGATGGTTCATTATTTTTTGGTAGTAGTTCACAAAGCTACCCCTTAAGTATCATTTGGTCAATTTTAGTCCTTTAAATTTGTCAATACTGAGCTTCTGGTCACTATCAGATATTTATCAAATTATAATTGTTAAATTTAATTAAAGATGTAAAAATAGAAAAGATTTATTGGGAACTCACATTTGGAAGTACATTTTTTTTGTTGGTTATGTTACTTTTTAGTCCATTTTTAGTGTATGATACAACTTTTGAGGTGCAATTTATGTTTTTTTTAATATTGTGATTTTTGAATCTTGACGAAAATATCTAATTGTCTTGTTAAAACTTATTTCCCGCAACTCTTATTAAATTAAATAATCAGAATTTTGTAACTTCCTATCAAATATCAAAAATCTCTTTTTTAATAAATTTAAAAAATCAAAACTATCCAAGTGATACTTAAGAGACTATTTTAAACCTGCTATCAAATATAATAGGCCATTCTTGATATTTCTCTATCTAAACAATTTGCAAGTAGCCCTATTGACAGAAAGCTACTTGCTTATTCACATTTCTACATAATAAAATATACATAAATGTGAAATTTATTTTAGTACTTCTTCATCATTAAACTGGAAGCTTCCTTTTTTTTTTTAAAAAAAAAAACTAAGTATTTGAAACTTATCGATTAATTTAGATTTGTTTGGCCAATTAAAGGAGGAGTACTTCCTACAGAAGGGATTTCTCTATTATCAAGGCTCGAAAACAATTTTTTTGTTTAAAAATATAAGAATCCACCCATTATATTTTACCTTTGGTGAGATGCTTCCAAATTAATCCTACTTGTTGTAAATAAAAATGTCAATTCGTAATTGGACAGGACAGGGTCAAAGTCTACTAGTGATGACTTTAAAGTGGATGGTATATATACAAATCAATTCATATTTATTTTCTTAAGGAAAAAGTTATTTTATGTTAATTTTCCTTAGGGATCTTATTTTATCTAAATATACATCAACATTGATGTTGCTTCCTAATAATTTAAAACAAGGCTTGGACGTTTTCCCTCGTTGTTTGAAAAAGTATTTGCAGTTAGTAAGCAATTGCATATATAAATTATTTGCAGTTACCCTGGTGACAACTTCTTCCGGGATGAAGGTAGTGACAGAGCCAGAAATTTAACGAAGAATACATAAAAAAAAATTTCAGTTGTGTTAAGGGTGTGAAAAATTAAATATCATACACTCATAATAATAACATTTAACCTTTGTAAATCACATAATTTGTGTTCACTGAATCACCCTTTGTTAAGTTGGTGACACCACTCATGCTAAATTTGGGTGTGTTTGGTATGAAAAATAATATTTTCTATGAATGATATTACCTAGAAAATATTTTCTTGAAAAATATGAGGATTTTGTTACTTATTTTCAAATTGAATAAGGTGTGAAAGATAAAAAGTTTATGAGAAAGTACGTTTGATCCTTTTTTGAAAGAGAAAGGAAATAAAAATTCTCATGTAATCTGAAACCCATTTTATTCTAATATAAACTATTTCTTTTCTTTTTTTCCTTTGAGTTATAAGTTGACTTCAATAAGTAATATTCCATCCAAGTGTAATATAATATAATAAAAGAAACGTAAAATATGTTTGGGAAATTCCATAACAAATCTATTTTTCTTTTTAACTTCTATTTAGGATGATAAAAGGATATGAATATTCGACCAAATCGATTTAATTTAATTGTATTGAACTGATTTATAGTATCATTTTCCAATAAAATTATAGATTTTTATTTAAGTGTCTAACTATTCCAAGCAATTATGATGATCTTTTTAATTTATAAAAAAAATCAAAAAAAATCTTAACCGAACTGAATAGCCTTATATGCATGTTAAATTTAATATATAAATATATTTTTCAAATATCAATATAAACTAGGTCCTAAACCTCCAGTGACTAGACGACTTTATGCCTTTGCTTTTTAGTTAGTCTTTAATTGAGTAGGTTTAAAATTAAAAGATACTATAATAGATACTCCATAAAACAATACGACAAAATATATGCAAACACTTCTATTAAAAGTTTAAGATCAAACAATATGGCCACAATGTTTTACATTCTTGATTTCTTGGTGAAGAATTGAAGTGTTTCTTCAAGAATACACTTTAGAAAGAAATGTTTTAATAATGGTGTACTTTGAGGTGACACTAAAAGTAAAAATAAAAAATTTGAAAATTAACCGAATTGTACCTATACCAAAAAAGAACCAATATGATAAAAGATGTTTTTAAAAATTTAATTTTAATTATACATTATAAAATATTCAAATTATTAAAATGCTATAATTTTTTTAAAATAACAGACCAAACCATTTCATTTAATTCCTTACTTCTATTCTTTCTCATTTTTTCCCCCTTCTCTCTCGTTATCTCCTATAGTTGACTTCAATAAATATTCCATCCAAGGAAAAAAAATGTATTTTGATCTAAGCTAGTTGTCATCTCAAATCTTCTACACCATAATCTTTTATATTTAGATATATATGGCCTTGAATACTTTTTTCTTTTGAAATTTCTTAAAACTAAAAGTCTTTTAGATTGACTTTTAGTTTTTGATATATATGTTAAAAATTACTATAAGTTAGAAATCTTAATTTATAGCTTTTGAATTATTTTTAGTGCCTATAAACACTTCTTAAAGTTATCCAAACACTTTAAAAATCCTTGAAATTCATTTTAGCGTAAAAACACTTAAATTAAACCAATCCAAATAGGCTCTTGTTTAGCTTTTCTGCAAAAAAATATAGGAGATGGAGCAATGCAAAGTCATTTCTCATACAACAACATATTCATAGTAATCTTACAAGTATGATTTAGAGGAGGGAAGGGTATACGCAAATTTTATCCCTTCCTTTGTGGGCTAAAAAAACTGTTTCTGATAAACCCTTGAATCAAAAGTAGAGTTTTTTGAAGGACAACACATTTTCTTATTTGACAAATATTTAATGAAAGTATCAACATATTACCTATACTTCGTCTCACTTATTTGGCAAAAAATCCACAAAATCGTACTCTTCTATTAAAAAATTATTTATTTTAATGATAATTTTAAAACATTATATTTTTTAAACTTCATACCCATTAAAACTGCATTATATAATTAAATTGGCACGAAGAGAGTATTATCTTTTTAAGTTATAAAATAAATAAAATTGTACAACTAGTCAACTAGAGAAAACAGTGCAAGTCTTCTCTTAAATTATTATTAGGAATCATCCAGGTTGGTGATGTACTAAACTAAAGCTCTAGTTGATGTATTTTATGAAAAAATAAAATTGCCAAAGACTTTAGCAAAAGCCCTAAAGTCTTACATTGTTCTCTTGCTCTTTGGAGGTACCTAGAGAAAAAATTAACCAAAAATGTCACCACTCCCAAGGAACACAATACAACATTTCACACATCCAAAACATTCATTGACATTATTTGATTCCAATACCAAATATTCATGTGATGGTTGCAAAATCCTTGGCATAGGTAAAAGATATCACTGTCCTGAATGCGATTTCGATTTGCATGAATATTGTGGAACATGTCCGATGAAACTTTCTTCGTTCTTGCATCCTTACCATTCGCTCAAGCTAGTCAACCGTAAGCCACAAGGCGAACGCCGATTGGATCGTTTTTGCAATGTATGTTGTGATTCTATTGAAGGGTTGTTTTTATAGGTGTGAAGTTTGTGAATTTGATGTCCACCCTCTATGTACTCAATTGCCTGAAACACTGCGTCATGCCCTACATCAGGTAAGTAATCCATTTCAATTGATGTGAATAACGGACACGAAATTTCAGAAAAAAATGATGTTTGAAATTTATCATTTTGTATATGTTATAAGTAGCATTTTTATCGCTATAAAAACATCTCATTAATGAGAATTTTAAATTATAAAAAAAATAATCGAAATTTCTAAAGAAATCATTAAGGGAGTAGAATAGGAACTACTTATCAAGAGAATCCATAATTATTTTGAAAAATTGAAGATGTTCAACAAGATCCCTTTCCACTTGCAAAATAATATGAAACTGAGTTTTTCTAGCCTACTTTTCATGTTAGAGAGAGGAGGAATATCACTCCCGGAAACTTCAACAAAATAAAAATTCAGATAGTTAACTTATTAAAAATTCAGATATGGGGAAGGGAATAGGGGAGAGGATTATGTAGTGAGAATTTAACTCCCGACCAACAAAGTAAAAATTCAGATAATCAATCAATTGCTATTAAATTTGTAGTGAGAGGGAGGCATATCACTCCTGAAAACTTCTATAAATATCTCACACATGCTAAACACTAGAAATTAGCATCCCCTAATTTTGACCAATTGGATTTTAGATGTTTAATATCTATGATGTGGATCACAACTTAGAAGAGGATGTATATATAATTGTGCAATCATTTTAATTAACATGACGATTGTCATAAATCCAGGTGCATCCTTTAAGACTATTGGGCTCGACTGAATCTGGAACATGTGTTATTTGTAGAGGAGCATGTAACGCTTCTTCATGGCGTTATAGGTGTATACCTTGTGGATTTGATATTCATATAGATTGTGTGACAATACAATGTGAAAAGAAAACGACAACGGATCGAGGAATCCCAACGTACGTTCCACCATCTGGATTCCATGGTTATGCTTATGGAATTCCTTATTGGCATCCTACTAATAACCCATATTTTCCTAGTCCACTTAACATACCACAACATCAGAACCATGGGCAGGTTCAGACTCATCATGGTGGTGGTCGAATTGGGCAAGTGATGTTTGGTTTGGTGAAAACACTCGGAACTGGAGTGCTCTCTAACATGATATTTGGGACGGACCTATCTTCATTTTTTGCTGCTTAATGTATTTGATTTCATTCAGTCTCATTTATGGTAAGTGTTTAAGAGAAATCAGTGGTGAGATTAAGAATTTCGCTAAGGATATTGAAGATTTAATGTATTTGTATATGAAGTAACACTTCATATAATTTTCTATATACGCTGTATAATTTTTTTTTAAAGTTATTCAACTCAACATTCTTCACGTATGTACCTTAGCTATCCTATAGTTTACTTCATTTCAATACTACACTTTTTCCACTAGGGATAAAAACTTAATTACTCATGAGTATGTAATTAATCGACAGAGAATCTAAGAATTATGACGATGTAGTATTAGCTATTATTTGCACACTGTCGCTGCATATATAGATTGATAGTGTGTACGGTATATAATAGATGGAAATATTTTTAAAAAATCAATAATAAATGGACAAATATATGTTATATTTTTTCCCCAATATTATATACGCATACATGTAGGGATTAAATTCTTTTTGTCATTTTAGATCATAGTGATATTCCACACTTCCATCAAATGTTGAAATTACGAAAAGCATTTCACAAAATAAATACTTGGACAGTCTAAAAGTCTAAACCAACAAAACTCCATATTTAATTTTCTACACAATTGAGTTGACCTTATTATAAATCGAGTAGTCAATAGATTTTGCGTTATATATTGACTATATGTACTATGTCATTATATTTTTGTTGGTATCGTTGCCGTTTCTTTGAGGGAAAGTAATGCATGTGTTCATGTGATATTTTGCATTTTTCGAGTAGATTTTTACTTAAATCATTTACTATATGATTCACACAATTGATATAATTAATTACAGTGAGATTTCTTTTTATGGGACAAAAAATGAATCTATATCTTACATTATTGGGTCCGCTAATTCTAGGTTCAATTTTTTATCATATAAACAAGAAATTTACACAACTAATAGCTAAGGACTTTCAAAAAGAAAACTGTGACAATTAAAAAGCAACAGAAAGAGTAAAAAATTCCAAAACAAAGAAATACCTTTTTAATTGTCTTAATATATAACTGGATCAGACTGAAAAATCCAACAAAGAGTTTTGCCACACAAAGTGAATTTAAATTTTTAATTTTTTTTTTCGTAGCTAAGGATGAAATTATACACTTTTACATCATCAACATCCAAAAAATGGAGACACATCCACCCCAAATATGACATTGGAAATCACCCCAGTCGCAATTGTTTTCACCAAATTAAACATCACTTGATTAATTCGTCCGTCATAATTTACACCATAATTTCCACTATAATGAGTCTGGGCCTGCCCATGACCTTGATTTTGTTGGTATAGTTGTGGATATTGTGGCATAATATTGTAGTTATAATGGTTCATATTAGATGGGCCAGGAAGACCTTGATTTTGTTGGTATAGTTGTGGATATTGTGGCATAATATTGTAGTTATAATGATTCATATTAGATGGACCAGGAAAATGATTGGGACTAGGATAACCAACAAAATAATGTTGTTGAGGTAATATAGACGGTGGAAGGTACGTAGGAATTCCTCGATGGGTCGTTGTATTTTGACATTGTATTGGCACGCAACCTATATGAATATCAAATTTACATAGTGCACACCTATAACGCCATGAAGAAGGGTTACATGCTCCTCTACAAACGGCACATGTAATTCCTGGTTCGATCGAGCCCAATAGCCTTAAAGGATGCAGCTGAAATATTAATGACAATATCATGATCATCAAATTAAAATAACACTTGTTGCAACCACATATTTATGATAGAACTTGACAGGCAATTTTTTTAATTGGACGTTGAAGAGTTAAACTATAATTGGTCCAAATTTTTTATATATAATTTCTTATAAAAGAGAGTTAATTACTTAAATGATCATTTTAGGGTAATATCATTGCATTAAAATCACTTTTGAATGTATATAATTATAAAGTAATCCAACTTAACACATATAGTTACATTATTCACCTAATTATTGAATGTCTCAAAAGGTCACCTAATAAGTTATAATACAAAATCTTATTTTGTTTCTAAATAAACTCCATGAATAATATTTACTTGATAATTCTTTGAGTTAATGGTTAAAAACATATCTTAATTATCATTTTTTTCAAGTTTCATATCTCAACAATTCAATTACCTGTCAAAATTATCACTCTGTTTGTATTAAAATACACCTAGATGATGAGTCAATCAAATATTTCAAAATCAATCGACAACAGGCACGTGAAGGCTTACAAAGCCCATAAAATCGATCCTCCTAGCATCTATAACAGCTAATTGAACTTACTAATTTATTTATTTATTTAAAAAAAAAAAACTTTTTTACTTCAAATCCTTCTCCCCCTTTCTATATTTCTCCATGACCCTATAATGTTATACAACCCCAAAATGAACCCTAAAATTTTATACAATTCCACAATAAATCCTAAATTAATTTCGATACAACCCCAGAATTTTATAGAATCCTAGATCTTTTTTGTTTTTTTCAAAATTAAAAGCTAAACAAACGATAATGCACACTAAAATTGAAGGTTAATGGGAAAAAAACCAAAGGTTGAGCACTTCTACTCATTTAATTCTAATTTTTTAAAATGAACTAAAAAGAAAAAACAATCACATAAAATAGGACAGAGAAAATACAATGAATTTCTAGCTAGGTTACCTGATGTAGAATATGGTTGAGTGTTTCCGGTAATTGAGTACATATAGGATGAACATCAAATCCACAAAGCTCACACTTATAAGATAGGCCTTCAATTAGGTCACGACATATGTTGCAAGCGCGATCACCACTCAGGTGATCGCGCTCAACAAGCCTGAGTGGGTGGTGAGGATGCATGAAAGACCATAGAATTCGCGTACACTTTGCACAATCTTCATGTAGATTAAAGGTGCAAGCATGGCAATGATATCTTGTACCAAAGCCATAAGTCATGCAACCCTCACATAAATATTTAGGGTTTATGGTATCATCATGTAGTATTAGTGGATGTTGTTTGTGAGTAAAATGTTGAATGGTTGTTGGAATAAGTGTCATTTTTTAAATTAAAATTGATTGCTAGCTTAGAAGATGGAAATTGAATTGTATGGAACTTAATAATTCCAAGAAGAAGAAGACGATTGAAGACTTTAATTTATAAATATAATAATTTGAAGTCTTTCACTTGTTTTAAATTTAACATCGACTAGAAATTGTCTTTATAATTAGTACATCAGTAACAACCAGGATGCTTCCTATATGATTTAATTTGGACGGTTGCTCATGACTCATGTTGTTAGACTAGTTGCCTTACTTATGTCGTTGACTAGTTGCCATTACAATATATTTAGTGTAATTTCATAAGTGAGTATGAGGAGAAGTATACACATACCTTACTCATATCTTGAGAGGTAGAGATGATGTTTCTGATAGGCCTTCGGCTCAAAAAACTAAATTAACAAGAGTGAAGAAGTCGTGACAAAATACTATAAAGAACATGTCAAAGCATTTTGAAGAAAAAAACTGTATTCCAACCAAATAATACAGTAATCAAAGTGCAATAAAACCTGAGTAACACTATAACTATTAGATATTGAATAGTATTTTCGATGCAAAGTATAAATTTGTGTATAAAATTTCAGTAAAATTGCAATGACTTGTGGATTTGAGCTCAAAATTTTAATTATATAATGGGTTCATGATAAGAACATTAAAGGTTGATATTCATAAAACTTAAATCCTGAATTTACCTCTATCCGGTGTTCAACTATAACATGTAAATTCCTTTTTGATTCTTGGAAATGTCAGTGGAACTTTCTGTTATTTGATATTTTTCTTGAAAATAAAATTAATATGTCATGCAAAAAATAAATGATATTTGCAAGTTGTTTTATCTTGTTATAATTTGAGCTGGAACGTTTCAACACTTTGCAAAGTCTCCTATGGTGTTGGCTCTCAAATAAATGCTACTAAAATTTGGATTTAACTTATATCTAATGAAGCTTGTTGTGAAAGTTTATTTACTATATTTGTTATTAATTCTGTTCTTTTACATGTAATATTATATTCAAAGTGATTTTAGTAGTGAATAATTTAACCATATTAGATCATATATAGAAGCTAACTTCGTGCTATATTATACTTTCATCACTAGCATTAGTAAAAATCACTATTTTCTCACTGAATTTTCCACTGAAAAATATTTATTGGTTATTTCTTTAGATATTTTGATTGAAATAATGAAAAGCGAAATACATTTAATAATTTTTTTAATCCAAATAAATTGTTTGAGCAAGGACGATTTTACTTGACGTGAAAGCCGCTAATTCAGGAGTAGAATATAGTACTAAAGGTCCTCCGACTTCCAGACGATTTTTGGGTTCAACCGAACCTGCATGTGGGCTAATATATATATATACACACACATTTTAACAATATTGTTTGATTTTCTTTGAATTATTCTTTTAATATGGATTGGACCTAGCTAGCATTGCAAATAAAAATTGAAATGGAAGTAAATAAAAAAGTACTGAACCATCAATAACGTCAGATTGGCAGTTGATATTATTATTATTACATCGTAAGTCAAGCGAGTAGTACGATGCCCTTCCAGAAATCCCTTAGAAGTTTCAGAAAAGAAAGTACTTAGAAATTAGAGAGAGGCGTATCGAGAGGGGCTTTCGTGGGTTCACGTGAATCCATGTTCTTCGGTTTTTGTAGATCATATATAATAGTGTTATATTTTTTTTATTTTTTTTAAATATAAATGTGTAAATTCACGTTCAAAGTATCATATAATAATACGATGATGATTGAGTGCGCCTCTCTAAGTGAAGATAGAAATTTAGATCTTATATGTATCTTGTTTTTGTGAGTAATACCTCTCCAAGTGGTTATCGATAACACTCTTTTAACGAATTTTTCTTTTGTTTTTTTTTTGCTTTAATCTTTTAAAGTTTTCAAGTGTGTTACATTGAAAATTCCTAAAAAATTTAGCACTGTAAAATTTTTATATAATTAAATCAAATGTGTATATTAAAATTTAAAACTAATAGTATTATATATTTTGAATCTATAATTTTTAAAATTTAATAGTTAATATTAAAAATCTAAAGGTAAACCAATTAAATTTATATTTTGAATACATTTTTTTTGTAACAGTGTATCCTTCTGAAATTCTAAATACTCCTCTGTAACTGGACATGTTAGAGGTACATTTCTCCTGTGGAAATCTTTTTCTTTTCAGTTTTTAGTCAAGTTATATATGTGTACATAATTTAGTTGGAGTTAAATAGAGTACTACTTCCAGGAAAACACTTGGAAATTACATATAAAGATAATTTCAAGGATGTTACCAAGAAAATCAATGAAATTGATGCAAGTTGTGCAAGATTTTTTATTTTTTTTTGCCTAAACACGCTAGTTGGAAATGGCAAATAACAAGCAGAATAATTGATTGAAAAATAAAATAAAAAAGTTGTTGAATATGATAAATTATGCAAAAATAAAAGGAAAACTTACATAAATATATACTTCGTCCATCTAGTTTACTAACATGGTCAAAGTATACATTACCTATACACATTGATCGTAGATGTTGTGCATAGATATTTATATTATATGTATAGTTAATATTAAATATAAAGTGTACTCTAGTTATACATTGTGTACATATTTCAAGTTTTTTGCATGGAATGCCCGTTTTAATTTTTGTCCTACTTCTAATTTAATGAAAATTTATGAGTCAAAAGTATTCTTAATTGTGACCGAATTTCTCAAAGTTCTCTTTAAGGCATAAGGTTCTGAAACTGAATGTATGCCTCTATGGGCATAAGTTGAGTAGGAGCTTAGTTATGCACTTATAAAACATAATTTGTGGTTGTGAACTTCTTAAAGCATAATGTTCTGAAACTGAACGTATGCCTTATAAGACATAACTTGTGCCTTGCGATTTATTGATTTCAAATAGAATGTGAGTGATTTTGTATCTTTAAGTTGATATCTGTATGTTGCAGCAACTTAAGAAAGTTGTCAATTCATGCAATAACATTACTATTTTCATCTTTTGTCTGAAGTATACATGAATTGCCTGAGAAAGAAAACTAATTCAGTGAACAAAATCACAAAAATGCTCTAATTTATACAAGGATTCCCTCCACTGATGTTCATTATTATAGCCAGTATTACTGCAAAGAAGTTTGATGTGGTTATAACTATTGCTATTTCTTACCAACTTTGACGTTCCATCCATCATCGTCTATCGTCTGACATTAGCCCAATGTTTCTTTAGTAAGAACACCAGAACACCATCAACTAGAAAAGTAAAAGATAGAAATCATTGATATATTACTAATAACTCGAAATGAAAACAGTTAGGCTCACCAGGTTCTAAATATCCATGAAAAAGGATGCTAGTTCTCGACAAAATTCTTGATGTTTTTAAGCCACCGGATATATTCCTTGGTGTCTTTGCTAATTACATACTCCAGCATAAAGTTAGCAGTGCTGCCCGTCAGCCCTCTGGCTTCAAGATATTCATAGACAGACTTCTGAAGACTTCCATTTAGAAATCTGAAAAGAAGACAACACAACTTGGATAATCAGTATAAGAAAGCTATGTAGCTCGGACTCTCTAAAAATGCACTACTTCTGGAGGATCCGACACACCCTGCAGTGTTTTTGAAGAGTCCGAGCAGTATAGTAAGAAAGTGGCTCCAAAGCAACTCCAACCATCATACAATAGATAAGTACTTACGAGAAAGCAGGCCCTCTATAGTCTAGCTGATTGCTCGAACTTTTTGGCTCCTTGATGGACATGCCACAAATTGAAATTTTATTTGGAAAAGCTCTCACATCAAACTCTAGTGACAAGCCATTTTCTTTTGACACGGTGACAGACAATGGAATACTAGGTTGTGGCTCACTCTCTTCCTCACTGTTAACTGCATCACCTTCAACATTTTCACATCTGGAATTAGGCATGTCCACTACTATATTTATGGTCTCTTCACCATAATCTCTCATAAGAACAATAACTCTTTTTCCTGCTTTATCTTGAACCTTAAAAGGAAAGTCATCCGGGATGTCCACAACCTACATAAAGGGGAAGTTTCAACCAACTGGTGCCAATAGGTGGTAAACGTGTTCTATAACACTCCATTCCAGTATTATTACAGACAAATGGTGGATTGATATGCGCATTTGCAATAATTTACACTTGTAAATAAGCGGCCAAATGGCCTAGGGGACTTTGTTTTAATGGTGAGAAAGCAACTTGTGATATGTGAGTTAGGCTGAGGTCATGGGCTCAGAGCCTCAGAGCCCTTCCACAGACAAAAAGGTAGCCACTTTTAGGAATTAGGATTGTTAACTGAAATACAGCCAGCATTTGCAAAGTACTTGAAAGATCACCACAGCTTAAAATGGAGGCAAAGTAATTGGAAAAGAGCAACATGAATTCCAAAAATATTCCTACAATTCTAAGTGTTGTAAATGAAACTTCAGGACCGTGTCTTGGAGTTCCAACTTATGCAAGTAAAACTCAATGAAAGAGTCCTAGAATTCGAATTTATACAAGACAAGCTCCACGATCATATCCTGGACTTTGAATTGACAATAACTAATTATATTCAGGACTATACATTCAATTTACTCTGGTAGATTATTCTAATATATGATACTTCCTCTCAATTCTTTAAGATTGCAATTTGTATCTGTCTTTTTGGTTCTAACTTGAACATACGGAAGGAAAGCAAGGGATCCAAAATTAGATAACCGTAAACTATATGTTTTTGATGCATCTCCATCGTTTGTAGATAGAGATGCTATGGGAGCTACATCGTTTAGATTAGTTCCTATTTTGTATGGATAAACCTTATTACTAAATAAAACCTTCCGTCTTTTAAGCCAAAATAAAATAAAATTAGGTAAGTCGGCGGAGTATAACCAAAAGGATCAGTGAATATGGGTTGATCAGAAGAAGTGTCAAACCAAGAAGCTCATCTTCTACATCAAATAAACTCATATACTACCAAAGAACCTAAAGACTAAAGTTGCCAAGTTTAATCGCAAGAACGCAGGGCAACTTACAACTTCTAAGGATAAATTGGAGTATGTAACGCTGCAGAAATTATAATCTTGATGGACTTAAGTCATTTTTTGTGTTTGGTACCACAAAATTTTATTTTATTTTTTTATGACAAGGGAAACCCGCAGCCGCTACCCTTTGGGTGCGCACAGGGTAAAACCCCCGCTCCTATGCAATAGCTCGCAAACCAACCACAAAAATTATTTTTTGGGGATGACTTCCCTCATTTATGGTAGAAGTCATTTTCTTTCATAACTATCTCAACTTTTCTCTTAATTTACTACTCCAACCTACACTTAAGACACTATAATAAATCTTTAATAATAAAAAATTTCATCAAAGTGCACTATCCCATTCAGCTAACATTATTAATAATGTTTTCAAAAGAACTTTTCCCCTCTATAACCAAACACCGGAAAGCATTTCTCTGTCTTAGTCTTCTAAAGAGGAAAAGATTTAACAAGTTCAAAAAATTTAAGCTAGAATACAAATTAGCATTCCCTATGTTTTATTTTACTTGCGACATCATTTTCTTTTTTAGTTTGTTTAAAAAGGAATAGGAAGTTTTTTGAATTTGGAAAAAAAATTAAACATAAACTTCCCCTGATCCTTAATAACAAGCATTTATGGTCATACAAATGAAATGTTTAAGACCACAAGTTTCAAAAGTCCAGTAGCCACACAAATATTATGTAATGTTTAAAACCATAAATTTCAAAAGTACTCTTATCTTTTCTTATACCATACTCAGTAAAATTATGTCACACAAATTGAAACAAAGGGCGTACTTGGTTTGATATGAGCAGCTACTTAAACATGATAGAGTAATTAGTTTAGTACTATTAAGCACCTAACAATGGATCAGCTAACGATGTAGTTATTTCAAAGAAATGGGCAATAAGACTCAACGGGGGACGACTAGGGATAATGTCATTTGGTAGGCTAGAAAGTATTAACAATCGGGTCAGATATCATATTCATCGTCTCCTAAACTGTGTAGCACCTATGCTTTCAAGACAAACATATTGGCCAAGTTTTAAATTATATAGACAACATAAATCAACGACATCTCACCATGTGACATAGATACATTCAAAACAGACTCATCTCACATTCAAGGTACAAATAAATTAGAATCATGCTTATGGTTCAGAATCTAAGCTAGCCTTATCAAACATACCAAGTCAGGACTTTCTATGCACGCTACTAATATGTGAGGCCCAAACAAGTCAATGACAGAGAAATCTCAAAAAAAAAAAATCTTATATACCAGGTTCAATAGAGAAAACCCAGGAAACAACGACCACAAGGAATCACAAGCAAAAGGACCGAAAAGTGCACTTATCAAGTAATTGAATGTTTAGAGGCTAGAGGGGTTCATGTGGCATACACTAGCGCGATTAAGACATGTGCAATTGAGCCAAGATTCAGGTCAAGACAGTGGGAGGAGACCCGGATCACTTCTAAGTCATTATGGGGTTGCACCAAGGTTCAACCCTTAGTCCGTTTCTATTTGCATTGGTGATGGATGGATTGACACGACATATCCAAGGTGAGGTGCCTTGGTGTTTGTTATTTGCAGTTGATATAGTATTATTGACGAGACGCGCAGAGAAGTTAACGTTAGGTTGGAGGTTTGGAGACAAACTTTGGAGTCTAAAGGGTTTCTCTGGTTGAGCAAGATCATAATTGAATACTTGAGATGCAAGTTTAGTGATGTAATGCAAGAGGTTGGCATAGAATTGAGGCTTGATGCACAACCCATCCCAAGAAAGGAAGCTTCAAGTATCCTAGGTCTTTAATTCAAGGAAATAGGGAGATCAATGATGATGTTACACATTATATTGGTACGGGGTGGACAAAATGGAGGTTCGCTTCTAGTCTTGTGCAATAAGTATGTTCCCAAAACTTAAAAGGTAAGTTTTCCAGAATGGTGGTTAGGCCGACGATGTTGTATGGAGCAGAATATTGGCCAGTTAACAACTCTCATGTTTAGAAGACGAGAGTTGCAAAAATGAGAATGTTGGGCATAATAGAAAAGATAAGATAAGAAATAATGATATCCTAGACAAGATGGGAGTGGCCTATGTGGTGCACAAGTTAAGGGAAGCGAGACTGAGATGATTTAGGCATGTGAACAGGAGATATGAAGATGGCACCGTGAGTAGGTGTGAGAGGTTGGATTTGGGGGGTGTACGAAGATGTAGAGATAAGTCAGAGAAGTATTGGGAGGGGTAATTAGACATCACATGACGCATCTTCAACTTACCGAGCACCTGACCTTAGACAAAAAGGTGTGGAGGTCATGGAGGGTAGATACTTAGTAAGTAACTGCATGATGTCTTATCTCGTGCGTTATAGGTTTGGTACTCTATACTTGTTTCTCCATCCATACCAGTATTAATAGCATTATTCTCGTAGATTCCAGTCCTTCGATTCATGTTACTACCTTGTTATTTCTTGTGCTTTGGTTATCACATTATTTGGTTGTTGTTATTGTACCTTCTCTCTGAATGCTATGAAATACTTCCCTTATTATTTACTATGACTATTTGAATTTGTCTTTTTCTTTTCTATTAGCTTTGATATGCATTACTTGAGTCAAGGGTCTTTCACAAGCAACTTCTCTACCTCCAAGAGGAAAGGATAAGGTTTGCGTACACTCTACCCTCTCTAACCCCACCTATGAGATTCCAGTGAATATGTTGTTGTTGTTGAATACTAAATGTGTTAAGGCGAATATCACACAAAAATAAATTTCTCCCACTGTCCCATTTTATGTGGCATCTTTTTTTCCTTTTTAGTCCATCCCAAAAAGTATGCAACTTACTATAATTAGAAATAATTTAACTTTAAAATTCCCCTTTTACCCTTAAAGAAATAAATCTCAACCACACAATATCCAAGGATTGTTTTAGACCACAAGTTTCAAAGGTCTTTTTTTTTTTCATGTCAAGTCAAAGGGTGTCACATGGGACGGAGGGAGTAGCATTTATGAATAACTGAGTTACCAAAAATGCTACTAGACTTTTTATATATCTAATATCATTTGATATAAACTAAATCTCTACTTTTAAGTTAGTTTTTTTCCTATGCATGTTGAAGCTCCCAAGTATTTAAATACCAACAACAAAACAACATACCACAATGTGTGATTCCACAAATGAAAACAGCACACCACAAAGTGTGATTCCACAAATGGGGTCTGGGATACCACAAAGTGTGATTCCACAAATGGGGTCTGGGAAAGATAGGATCAAGAATGTATAACATTACCCATGCCTTAAGTGGGCACAAAAATATGAAAGCAAAATAAGAAGATATAAGGCTAATGAAGCCACAGGAATGTTAAGTTATTTTTCTAGATGGTTGACGTATATTCTGGAAAAAAAAAATAACTTCCTTTTGTTTATGTTGTTATTTATTCAAAAATGATTATATTCATGAAACTCGAAAGACTCTTGGAGTCAAGTAATTGACAAATGTATGTTGAAGATACTGGTGCCTCATATACTAGGCGAAGAACCCAAATAAGAAGTGACTGAATTAGGTGATTAAATTCAAACCAAACATGATGTATAGTTGTACTCTCAACACAACAGATTAAGCAACAGTCAGAATAACCAAAAAAAATAATATAAAAAGCTCATTCGACATTTCATATCAGCATTCAAATGGCAGGAACTTACGCAGTCGTGAAATTCAGAATCTATGGCAAATTTAATTTCCGAATCGACGATTTGAAGTAGAACATTATCAAAGGAGCTGTGTTTTCTCTTATTCTTGACTGCGCTGGTGGAGTAATGAAGCGCCGGAATCGAGAAGCTTCTAGAAGCGCCACCGCAGTGGCCATTTCCGACGGTGGAAGCGGTGGCAGTAGCAACGGAGCGAAGTGCAAGAGGAATTGTGGACTTAGAAGCTCTGCGAATTGCGGAGTACAGCGCCATACAAATTCTAAGCAGGGCGTAGGGCCAAGGTTCCCCGTTACGGCGCTTTTGTTTTAAGATTTAACAAATAAAAATAAATCAAAAAACGTATTTAAAATTCTAAATAATTCTTATAACATAATGCCGTCCAAAAGGGCGTGGGTTCAAACCAACTATGACAAAATGCATCTCCCAAAATTACAGTTGCCTGAACGAAAAATCAATTGTACAAGACAAACAAAAAACAGCAAGGTAAAAGTTTTAAGTCGGCGCATCGCCACAGTTGATGGTAGTAATAAATTTTCATAAGTAAAGTTTTAACTTTTATATTTGTTATTTAATTTTACATGTTTATATACTATGTCGTAAAAGTTTGACTTATTCATATTCAGAACATTATAAAATTGACACATTTTGACTTGCGAAATAGTTTATTTTTACCTCTTTTTCACTAACAAAGCCATTAAAAAAATTTAATAAATATGGAAAACGTCCAAATTCGGCTCTCTAATTCGTGAAGTATTTACTTTAGTCCTCTGTATAATAATATTATCTTTTCTCACTAAGAGCTCCACTTTGAACCACAATTATATGCATGTTAAAAATCACAAAATTATACTTGACCATTAATTGAACCACCTCTTATTTACTACTTTACTACCGTTATTTACTCATTACAACACATTAGTCAGTAACAGGAACTAAAAATAGCACTGCCAAGTGAAATTTAAGCATGCTATGTGTCTCTGTTAGTTTCATGTCATGCGTGCGCTTGATTCAAGTAGTATGAGAAACATGTTCAATTGCCAAGTATTAACAGTGATGTTTAAAACCTCAACACTATTCTGTTTTTCTTTTTTTTTTCCTTTCCCCGTCTGATAGACAAAACTAAGTACTTAATTCATCCACCAAACGAAAGGAAGGGGATATAGCATCACCAGGAGCATAGTATTGTCCCAGCAAATCAAATGTTTGAATACCGTCTCATAGAATCTGCAAGATTCTTGAATGGTTTTCCAGTATAGAGTCAATAGAGGGACAGGGGGTGCAAGGAAACCTACATCTAATGGTTGACAATTCACCTATCTCCAAAAGTTCAAAGGAAAAGGAAGTGCACAAGAAGCTTAAATCTCTGAGACAAATGGATTAAGATTTGCCTATCTTCAACAGTTAATTCATACTGTGACCTTAGATCTCATCATCCCACAGCTCTTCAAGTGTTCTGTACTGGCCATGCGTCTCGTTAGCAAATGAAGTGCCTCTCAGCAGCCTTGCCTGCAATGTCAATAATCCATGAACTGCATTAATAAAGTTTGTAATAAAAACTATCTGGTGAACAGACTTATATAACCACTTATCGCAACAATCCTGGAAGTTTAAAGAGTACAAGTGAGGCAGTGCACAGATAAAAAGGACTTCATTTTCTTTTGGTCCTGAGGGGGATGTTATCTAACTAGCACATGGCAGTATATAGTCATGCATATTAGACGTTCGTTTGACAGTATGAATCTGTCACTGGTAAGAGGTATCAAAGCACCTATTTGTAAATTATATGAAAGTCACCGAGAGGTATTAAAGAACTAAAGAATATAAGTCTGACAGATATTCCTTATGTGCAATGCAAGTCTCATTCGTGTTTCTTTCTTCATTATTATTTTTTTCCCTTTGGAACAGGGATTGCTATCTCAGAGAAGATATACAGCCAATTTTCTAGGTCCATTTGCACTTTTCAAATTTGAAATTAATATGATAAGAGAGAACAAATTTACAATTGCAATATCAGTAATATCAATGAAAGAATTTACCTGTGGAATTTCAGAGAACTTGGCAAGTAAGTCATCAGGTATAGACCAGTTCAGTACATCAAGATTCTCTTTAATCCGTGCTTCATGTGTGCTCTTAGGAAGTACACTCTGACCCATCTGAATGCCCCAACGAAGACAAACCTGTGCAGGAGTCTTGCCCAATTTCTCAGCAACTGAGATTACAGCTGGCTGCTTTAGCACATCACTTTTAAGCCATGTTGTACCTGGAGAGCCAAGCGGCGAATATGCCTGAAATAAAAAGGTGTCAAGAAAAGGAGTAAAAACAATAACTCATTGTCAATCTACTCATGTAGACAGATGACTAGTCAATAGTTACCAACAACCAAAATCATGGAACAAATAAACTCATCCCCTATGAACAATTGTTCATAGTAATCAGAAGAAAAATGGAAATTGGAGAAAAATCAAATGAAAACTTGACCACAATGTACACAAGGGGTACAGGAGCTTTAGAAATGAACTCACAGAGAGGTGCACTTCATTGGATTCACAGAACTCCCGCAATTTGGTTTGCTGCCACGAAGGATGGCACTCCACCTGGTTGACAGCAGGACGAATACGTGCTACTTGCAAAAGATCTCCCAGTTTCTTAGTAGAGAAATTGCTAACACCAATAGCTCTAGCCTTCCCGGAATCATAAACTTTTTCCATTGCTTTCCATATGCTGGGTATGTTGGTTGGCATAAGATTTTCAGGTTTAAAGTCAACTGATCCAGGCTTCATACTGACAGGCCAATGGATCTATAGAAACAAAAGTCTCAATTTATTTACAAGGATACCATTTAATACAGAAAAAACAAAACAACAAGTAAATCACTTAGATTTATAAAACTAATGAACTCTCTTTTGATGTTTAAATTTTTTCCAAGACATGTAGAAGTTCAACGGCAGTATTTATAGTTCTCAGGAGCATCGTGGCAGCTCTAAAATTTCGTTCTGGTGCATCTACTTAAGGGAAGAGTGGGAGTATATTGCAGTGAACACTTCTTAGAAGTAAATTATATTAATTTAGTAATATGGCTATGAACTATTTAGCAAAGTTAGAAATACTAACAGAAAGAAAGCTTCACATTAAGAAGAACTTACGAGGTACAGGTCAACGTATTCCAGCTGCAAGTCTTTAAGAGTTTTGTCTAGTGCGACTGGTACATCTTCAGGTGCATGATTAGTGTTCCTAAAAAAGTTAATACACTTGAATGTATGAGTATCCTGAAACACTATGGAGACCATGATGGAAAAAATAGAGGCCCATCAGCACCATTTTAGTGCTAAAAGCAGAGTAGGTATTGAATTACCAAGCTATCAGGAAACATAAATGATAAAAGAGGGAACTCAACAATGATAAACAAAAGACCAATGGTAAAGATTGATGAGAATAACTCCACAAAGTTGAGCAAGTTAACTTCATAATGGAAAGAAATTGAGTCAGCATATTTCAATTTTAGGGCGAACAACAGGGAGGTAAGTTGTAATAGGAATGTTTGAATACATACCAGAGTTTGGATGTAATGAATAGATCTTGCCTCTTGACAACACCATCTTTAAACAGCCTGCTCAAAACTTCACCAATCTTTGAAGAAAAAAAAAATGAGACAAGGAAACATATTTAGTGACAGGTTATTCTAGAAAGCAGGACATGTTTTACATTCTAACAAAATGAAACTTTGTTTGAACAAATTTAACAAAACAGACCAGAAAATGTTAATGACAGATTGATCTGGAAACAAATGATAATCATTGATCACCTTTCCCTAGGCAAAAGATGGAAGTCCAAAACCATCAAAGATTGACACAAGATTTTTCCACAAGACCTTAATAGTATAGGCAGAATGTCTATCACATCAATAGGGCACCTAAAGTGCCACCTTAATGGCTACTTTGCATATGTACTGATTTTTCAGATCTTAACATAAAGCGATAATTTCCCATGTTGCAGCAATATTTAGGGAACAGTAAACAAGATACATTAAAGCCGCATTTACACTTAAAATTGAGATTTGTAAGTGATAACTTGATAAGCCCCTCTATCATGCCGTCTCAGTGCAAGACATCCACTGGATGCAAAAAAACAAGCTATTATTTTTACTTTATTTCGGGAAGTAAATAAATAAGTGTCCCTCTCCAATGATTTAAAATCCTTTCAGACGAGATAGTCATACAGTTTGACATGATCTCCGACCCATCAACAGATTATCTACACGTGTTCGTCCCTAAAACGAATATGGCCGACATATAAAGGGGTGTGTTGTAGATAAAAAATAAATAATAAAAGTGTCATTTCCGCTTTTAGATGAGAGAACCACTTCAATACTATGCAATGTTCAGTATGATTAAAGCCAAATTACCTCCTTCTCATTTTTATAAATTTGAGCACAATCAATATGCCGGTAGCCCATCTGTAGCAAAAAGAAGAGAATGATTAGGTTGTGCCAGAATGCCAAAATAACTAAGTTGCAAGTGACACTTCAAAGTGGTTGAACTCTTAGAACTACTCCAAAGTTACTTTAGTAGCAACATAACTTCTTAACATCTATTTTGGCCATTACAAGTAAGAACTACGATACAAAAAATAATTCTCAAAGAAGAGCAATGCACCCACTAATATATACATTTCCATAAACTCAAATAAAAGTTAGACCCATGCACAATTTCATCACTAAGCATATGTGGGAAGTGGGAACACATATTTCCTTCACTTTTTTCTACATTTGAACGGGATACCAGTGTAATCTTCTACAAATACTCTAGGAAAGTATATATTAAAGGGAAAAAGCATTCAGAATTTGTATCTCTAATTTTGAATCCGACCACCTCCAATAGTAAGAGCTTCTACTCATTGTTTTCAAATTCATAGTATAAACAAACACCACGTCCAGAGAGAACACTGCTGTTTACCAGAGACAATCTCTCTGCCCTCGATACTAACTATTTAATCTTTTCACACCTAGAGACTTAGGAATAAGGCACTATTTCCAATCAAACATAGTGCTCACTCAATAACATTTCATGTGACATACTTTCCTTTACACTCTTATACCAAAAAAAATTTGACACCTTTCAACTTTAGAAACAAATTCATTTTACCCTTAATGAAATTATTACAATGTTTATGACTTGTATACCACAACTCTCAAAAGTCTTTTTTCCTTTCTTAAACTATGTCCACAGAAGTCTTTTGTGTTCTGAGGCATAATCCACTCCATAGTCAGCTTAGGATACTATTAAATTAAGGACGAGTACCAGCAAAACACATATATCCATCTTTGTTCATATGAGTCTTTTTCCCCTAAACTTAATTGAAACAATACACTAAACAAAAATTAACAGTTAAGCGCCAACTTTATGCACTGCAATTTTGATATATAATCGTTTGCACAATAATATAAAAGCGGAATGCGTTTTCTATATGATGTAAGTCTCTACCGAAGTGTTTGTTATATATTTTAAATTACGAATAATAAATCTTAAATTATAAACTAAAATCTCAGTACTAGTATATACTACTTATTACACATGCGTTTTCATGCCTTTCTCAAAACTTATGAAGTATTCGGAAACGCAAAAACAAGCATTCACGAAATTTCACTCTATAAAACATAAGTCACAGAAGCTCGAATCACGTTAGATCGAGTCTCATTGAAGAAGAAAAATAAAGTATCAACTGTTAATTCGTAAGTAATTAAATCTACATATATAGAAACTAAAACTACAGATACACAGATATATGGCGAGAGATGGACAGAAAAAACCTTGATAGCAGTCTCCACGGCTTTGCCGACGACACCGGGATCGGACTGCCATGTTCCCAAACCGACCGCCGGAATGCTGAAATCGGTATTCAACTTAAAGTACGGCATCTCCGTCGCCTCCGCCATTGATACAAAAAGGGGAGGGAGATTGAAAAAAAAAAGAGAGTGAATCGTATACAGCGAAAGAGAGAAAAAGTTATTGATGAGTACAGAGTAGCAATGCGAATTGAACTTTGCACTTCCCCTCTCCTTATATATTATGTAAAAGAAATGAAGATCATGTGTCAGTTACAACTGTTCCCTTCTGAAGCTGACACGCGGCTTGTCATTTTACTGTAGATCTCAGAACGATTTGTCGACTTTTGTCGTTATTCTAGACTAGATGGTTATTTTTGGGGAAAATGCGAAGGTCTTTTTCAAAAAATTAATCTCTCATTCATTGGACGGCAGAATCTTGTCTAAATAAATAAATTTTAGATTTTGGAAAAAGGGCCAATAACGAAGGCCGTACAAAAATTGATTTAATCGATTTATCGAATCAAAAAGATATTATTAATTGGGAAGTGCTAAATGACCAGAAAATTTGGCCAGGAAATTAAAAAAACTTTAATATTTTTTTTATTTTTAAACAAACTGATTTTTTCCCATTTTTTAGTTAAAATGTATTTAAGTTAAACGGATAAAAATGTTTAAAAAGTTAAAATAACATAGAAAAATTATCATTCTGACCAAATTTTCTGGCCAAATTTTTTTTCCCTTATTAATTAACTAGCTAAACTTAAATACATTCTGATCTACCAGATACATGGCATAGAAAGTGGTCTCAAACTCCTGTAGAGACATGAAGCTCTTAATAAAAAGTCGAGAGAAGAGTTGAAAATACTTTTAAACTTGGCAAGAATTTAGGGGTGTATTTTACTCATGTTGCAAGATCGAAGATGTAGTTAAGTTCAATTAGTCAAGTAAAGGATATTTTTAAGGCTGTCAATAGTTCAAGGATGAAAATTGGCAAGAGAGAATGATGTGAAAGTCCTACCCGAGGACGTCTCGCTCGGTAAAGAGTGGGCTACGAAGGTTAGTGCGAGGATGAACATAGTTGAGATACTTGGTCAACGCTTGGGGAAGGTAAAAGGCATTCTAAGCGTTCTTGAGGGGCACACTCTTAAGAAGATTGAGATCATCCGAAATGATTTGGATGGCATACACGAAAGGCAAAACCAAGATACTCGCTACCTTAGAGTGCATATTCATTGAGTCGTTGAGCACTAATGATGTCATGAATGTAAAAATGGAGCTACTCAAAGAGCATGTTACCATCAAAATTGATGGTATTTTGATTTTGAGAATATAGCATAACATATAGAATGACTGTTGGTGTTATATACCATAAATATAATGAATTACAATTGAAAATAAAATGATCAAAATGAATAAAAAATATATTCAGACTAAGTTGCGGATATATCACTTTCCTTAAGGAAATACTGTGGCATAATCTACATCGATCTAGCAGTATCAGTCTTGACTTGTCTTCTTCAGAATACAACAATCCAACAACATTGTACAACTCGAACAAACTCCGGATTAGTTGAAAAGTTAAAAAATAAACAAAAAGAACATCTTCCTTCAAACATATAATTACTATCTTTTGTATAATGAATTAGTTGAAGACTTAGAATATTATTCTTTGTCTCAACTCTCTCTTTCACTGCACTAACTCAATATATATATAATACAACACTTCTCGTCTTTTCTTACCCTCTTTCTCTTGTTTTTCAATACACAGTAAGAATAGACTATTTATAGATGAAGAATTTTTTCTTGCAATGAATAAAAAGATTACGAATAGTAAATTGAATAAATGAATGATCCAAAAGTTACATGAATTACTAACATAACGAGATAAAATAATGGTTAAATAATGAATTAGAGGTTATAAGAATTAAGGAAAAATTTAACCACATTCTACCATTAACTCATGTGAGTAATGAGGCAGAAAATGTCAATACTCACGTATCAGAGCTAATGCAACAAATGAAGATTTATGCACCATTAAAGTACATGAACCACTTTAATAAAATTAATAGTATTAAAATGCTCACAATCACCAACAATAACTCATGTGTAAATGTAAACTAGCTAAGAAATTAAATAAATTGATCAGTGGCTACAATCATGGATACTAAAAGAAACACTTTCAAATAACAATCTAATATATTTCACGATTTTATAAACAAGTGAGAGTTTATGTTAACTAGTCTCGAATAACAAATCTATATTAATTAGTTTCTCTCCGACACTAAAAAAACCACTTAATTAACTATCTCTAACCCAACTCAAATGTGGCTCTAAGTAACTCTCTTATTTCTAGTAATTAAATGTCAAGTAACACTTTAAATTCTGGTTAATTATCTTTTTTAATATCATTTTTTCTCTTTTGAGCTCAATTCTAACACATTATAAGACGATACGTAACGAAATTTAACTCCCATAAGACTCACACCTACATATAGCATAGCAAGACCACTCCAAAACTTCCTAGATTCTATAATGTGGACAGATCCAACAGGATAGTAACAATAAAAGAAGAGTTAAAATTTGACACAATTAGCATAAAAGCAAAGTCCCACGCAATATTGTCTCCCATGACTGCCATCACAATGAGACAAAATAGGTCGTTATATGCCAATTTTCGTCGGCGTGCTATTAGCTTGTAGTGCCAAAATAAGTTAATCACTACAATAACAATAGCATATTCCGTCCGCTAGCAATAAGTAGCAAGTAATTTTATTTATCAAAGATAGGACAAATAAAAAAGTAGAAAAATAATACGGTATATATAGATTTTATCTCATAAATTATAAGTTAATAAAAAAAAGACCGAATCATACTTACCGAAAGATAAAACTTGAAATAATTTCAAAGACTACTCATTTTTTTGCCAATACAAGTGCCTTAATATTAGATTATTAATAATTACAGTTATTAGAGATTAATTTTGAAATATGATTGCCGATCCTAGAAAACATATTAAATGAACCAGTTTCTCTCTACAGTGTAAAAATATAATTTTTAAATTTTAGAAATGAAAAGGTATGTACAAAATGTAACATAGTGACATGCAAAATCATCTCAATTAGATGATCTTATCAATCAACTGCTTCTTTAAAAAGAAAAAAAGTGCAATATCTAAATAATTGTTAGAAAAAAAAGTAATGCATAGTTCTTTATTTCTTTTTCCTTATTAAAAAATAAATTTATTGAAAGAAGATGACTTTTTTAATTTGTTATAAAAAGATTGATCGTTATTTTAAAATTAAAATTAATTAAAATAATATTTGGTTAAGCCGATAAGCTGTCAAACCGACTTATAATTTCTTTTCAAATTTATTCAAATAAAATTACATTATGAAATAGAATTAAGTTAGAATAATTTATAATTTAAATTAAAAAAATATATCTAAATCTTGGTAAATTCAAGTATCTAAAGTGCACATTTTATTTGCCTTGTTCATTCTCGACAGTTAAACTTGCTGGGTTTTTACTGTATATGAAGATTCGGTTTATCATCTTCTTCGTCTCGTCTAATCTGATATAGATACAGAGATCGATGCTTAGCAATTTGGTTAGTTGGGGTGCTGATATGGGTAATAGTACAGGGATCTAGGGATCTTAAGAGGGCCCTTTTAGTTTTCTTGCAAAAAAAGGGCCCTTTTTGGAGCATAAAAGCTGTAGAAATTTCACTTTTTTTTGGGAGAAGAAGAGTAGGAGGAGGATGAAAGAGCTGGTGGGTAGTCCAGGAAGTGTGAGTGGATTGTTTTTAAGGCTTGGACAATGCTTATTTGCAGTTGGGTCAATTGTAGTCATGGTTTCTGCTTCTGGGTTCTCTAATTACACTGCTTTTTGGTATGTTTTTTTTCTTCTTCTCCTTTTTTGGATGAATTAATGCTTCCAATCTTCATTTGTAATTGTCTGTTTTTTAGTATTTTCCTGTCTAGTAAGTTTTTCCCCTTTTGGTGACTTGATGACAAGAGCATTTGGCTCTTTCCTTTGGTTCTGCTAGTTATTTTTAGGTCAATTGGGATTTTGCTATAAATGGCTTTCAGTTCAATTGTGTATTTCCTCCCACTTGTAAGGTATAGTATAGTTTCACAGGTGAGGTTTGGGGAGGGTAGTGTGTATGTAGACCTTAACCCTACCTTGGAAGGTGGAGAGGTTGTTTTCGAAAGATTATCTAACTCCTATAGGCTAAGTAATTTCATTTTTTTGGAAAGTTTAGTTGGTGTATGCTGCATAATCAAATCAATCTATCACTTTAACCAAAGGGTTTCTCAAATTATTTGTGATAAACACAATACATATATGTACTCTTTAACTTGGCCTTACCCGTATCTATGCCCTCTTACTTTGGGTGTACATAAGCAAGCACTTAAATTTATATAAAGTTGCACAAGTAGACACATGTGTTCTATGTGGCGTGCTACATGTATTATTCGACGTCGAACATAGGTGTCAACTTGTTCAACTTTATACAAGTTTAAGTGTCTACTTGTGCACTCCCAAAGTTGAAGGACATATATGTCAACTGCGGCCAAGTTAAAGGGCACACTTATGTATTATGCCTTTGTGAGAAAAGTCAAGAACTTTGTCCTTGTTCACATATAACTTATACTATGACAATAAATTAGGTTACCGAACAAAGTAGGATAGGGAAAATGGGGCAAAACTACTTGATTGTTCACCAACTGGATTTTTAGCCTGCATTAGTATTTTAGGTTTTCCACTCAGTGTCCGGCACCCGCATTGGGGCCTTTGCGCACTACAACGTCCATTTTTTAGGGTAGCACTCCCAACAAGATATTTTCCATTTCTAGAGGATCGAACCGAGAAATCTGGTTAGGGGGGGGGGGGGGGGGATCCCAACCATCACCC
>JAJOOR010005447.1:0-17402 GCA_036250505.1 Solanum acaule | reverse complement strand
GTTATAAAGAAAATCAGAAACATAAATTCAAAATCTTCACAATGTAAAGTATTTATAAAAAGATCTGTACTATCCCAAAAAGGAATAAAAAGATAATCATAAAATGTGCTAAATCAGGGATACTGCGTCGATTCATTTTTAAACGGATTAAAATAGAGGTATCACATAAATTAATAATAATTATATTTTATTCATCGTAATATTATCGTCTTATTTTTCTTATTATTGATGTATGATATTTTATATTGAATAATTACATAAATTATATTTAATATAATAAACAGCTGTTATAAAGAAAATCAGAAACATAAATTCAAAATCTTCACAATGTAAAGTATTTATAAAAAGATCTGTACTATCCCAAAAAGGAATAAAAAGATAATCATAAAATGTGCTAAATCAGGGATACTGCGTCGATTCATTTTTAAACGGATTAAAATAGAGGTATCACATAAATTAATAATAATTATATTTTATTCATCGTAATATTATCGTCTTATTTTTCTTATTATTGATGTATGATATTTTATATTGAATAATTACATAAATTATATTTAATATAATAAACAGCTGTTATAAAGAAAATCAGAAACATAAATTCAAAATCTTCACAATGTAAAGTATTTATAAAAAGATCTGTACTATCCCAAAAAGGAATAAAAAGATAATCGTAAAATGTGTTAAATCAGGGATACTGCGTCGATTCATTTTTACTGCGCCTGCTGGACTGAAATCTGTCGTACCGTCTTTTCCTTTCATTTGCGTTTTTGATAATTTGACAATTTTCGAGATTAAATTAAATTACATTACGTTAATTCGATATATTAACCAAAAAATTTAGATATTCAAAAATTGTATAAAAAATGTTATATAAATTATATTTTTTAACATATCAATATGATGAAAAATACATCATAAAATATTAGTTAAAATTCTTATAGTTTCATTCTAAAAAGAGAAACTATAACAACTAAAAGTGGACGAAGGAAGTACTCCCTCCGTTTCACAAAGAATGACCTAGTTTGACTTGGCACTGTGTTCAAGAAAATAAAGAAGACTTTTAAATCTTGTGGTCCTAAATTAAAGTTATGTCAAATGTACAAAATTGCCCTTTAATCTTGTGGTCTTAAACATGTCACATGGAAAACTGAAATTAAAATGTTACCAAAAAAAGAAAGAGGTCATTTTTTTTAAACAGACTAAAAAAGAAAGGAGGTCATTCTTTTTTAAATGGAGGGAGTAACATGTTTTGAAATACTAATATTTTTAAGTGTCATTAAATCTTGTTATCTTAAATATGTCGTGAAAAATGTTGAAATTAAAGTGTTACTTAAAAAAAGAGATATTTTTTAAATGAATAAAAAGCAGGAAAAATAACTTAAAACGAAGAAAGTATATCGACTCAACAACAATAATAACATATCCAGTAGTATAATTCAACATATGGGACCTACAGAGACTAAAATATACGCAGATCTTACACTTACCTCGTAGAGATTGAAAATTATTTTTAAAACACTCTTGATATTCATTATAGCAGGAAAAATAACTTAAAACGAAGAAAGTATATTGACTCAACTACAATAATAACATATCCAGTAGTATAATTCAACATATGGGACCTCCAGAGACTAAAGTGTACGCAAATCTTACACTTACCTCGTAGAGATTGAAAATTATTTTTAAAAGACTCTTGATATTCATTATATTGATTATTTATTTCAATTTAAAATTCGAAAATACTGATTTTGTAAAAAAAAATTTAAGAGCTTTTCAAGTTTTCTCAAATTTGTACAAACAACACTTCAACTTAATTTTTATGTTTGTTTGGACTAACTAGGGGTGTGCATCGGTCGGTTCGGTTCAGTTTTATGTATTGTTGGTTCGATTTTTAAATATGCTTACCCAATAACAAACCAATAAGATATTTTTTATTGTTTTCAGTTTATCGATTCAGTTTTCGATTTACCCAATAAGAAAATGTCATAAAATAATATATGACTTCTCACTTCTCACTTCTCTAAATGCTTTGATATAGTAAAACGAGAAAGATAATGAAACATTGCATCAATAAGAGCAAATGTAGTACGAAAGCTACAATTACATGTCACCGTCAAAACATAGTATGAAATTTCTGATGTTAATCAAATTACAAACCTTTACAAACTTGTAAAAGCTATACAGTTATAAACTAAACCTAAAACTAAAATCAAATAGTCCAACAAGACTAAAACTAAAACTAAAGTCAAATAGCTATAATTGTGAACCCTTACTTTAGTCTTTAGGTTTTGAATAACTAGTAAAGACTAAAGTGGTCTAGTGTAAAGTGGATAGAGTATTGATAATTTGATATAGTTATAGTGTCTAGTTATATATTAAATTATTAATATTTAGGAAAAATTACAGAAATCCCACATTTTAGTTTACTTATTACCATTATCCCCTATAAATTTTACAAATCTCCAAAATCCCTCATTTTCGCGCATTAGATTAGTGTATCTCGCGCATCAGATTAATGTATCAGCGCTTATATTATTGTATCTCGTGCATCAGATTAATGTATAATGTATAAAATATACATCAGATTAGTGTATCATGTATAAAATGTAATGTATCTTACTTAACAATTAATGTATCTCGCGCATCAGATTAATGTATTAGTATTTATATTATTGTATCCGTTTGAAGGATTTCTGTAATTATAAACTTTTAAGGGATAAATTGTAATTTTACCTTAAAAGTATGCGATTTCTGTAATTTTCCCTATTTAGGAAGGGAACCCAATAGTAAAAACTGAAACCGAATCAATAACCCAATAATATTTTTTTTGATTCGATTTATTGGTCGGTTCGATTTTTGCACACCCCTAGTTTCAACTATTGGTTTCTGTTTGGATGAGAGAGACAAGTTATTATTATTATTATTATTAAGAATTATGAGGTTTTTGGAATGTGCGATAAGGGATGATAATTTTTTGAATTATTTTATTTTACATTTAATCAGAAATATAATTTAATTTCAAGACTATTTATTCACCATAACTTTATTTATTTTATACCCCATACCGAATGACCCCTAAAATTTTGAGATTTAATTATTAAAATCAAGGTTCTAATTATGATTAAAATAAGAGAGAAATATTGAAAATACTTTTGAAATTGACGTAAATTATTAGTTTCGTTTCTGATTTATTGATAGCCTTAAAAACACCTATCTACTTGACTAACTAAACTTAAATACACCACTGATACACCTCGATCTGCCACATGACATAGCAAGTGGTCTCAAATTCTCGTAGGAGCATGAGACTCTTAATAAAAATTGAAGTGTTGAAAACACCCCTAATCTTGGTGAGAATTTAGGGGGTGTATTTTACTCATGTTACAAGATCGGAGGTATATTTAAGTTCAATTAGTTAAGTAAAGAAATGTTTTTAAAGTTATCAATAATTTAGAGATGAAACTAATAATTCATACCGAATTTAGGAGAATTTTCAATATCTCTCTTAAAATAATAAATATTTTTTTCTATAATATGAAGTGTAATAACTCTCTTATAACTTTTTCGTTGGATACTTAGATTACGTTTGGATTAGCTTAAAAAAGTAGCTTTTAAGTCAAAAAAAAAAGTCAAATTGAAATGATTTTTAAGTCAAAAAATAAAAAGTAGGAGAAGACCTATTTCTGGTTTCTGACTAATTTTAAGTCATTTTTTTACTTATTTTAAGTCATTTTTTACCTTGTCAAACATTTCGTAACTTATCATTCTTGACTTATTTTAAGTTATTTTTTATATTTGCCAAATACTTCCAAAAGTAAAAAACTGACTTAAAAGTAAATTTGACCAACTTTTAAGCCAATCCAGATGGGCACTTAAAACTTGGCAACACTTATGAGCGTCTAACTCAACGAACAAATTGGATAAATAACCTCATTTTGTTCTTTTCTTTTACTTTTGCTAAATTCTTCCGTAGTTTAATAGAACGTGGAGATATTTTGAAATTTGAATTAATGTATCAAATTTTCTTATTTATGACATTATAATTATCAAATATGCGCCTGATTATGCACATTGCACTATGTGAAACAACAGAGATATTGATTCTGTTTGACATTATTGCTGGAATGTCATAATTAATTTTTTTTTAGTAAAAAATACTTATTTTAGAAAAATAAAGTGTTTGACTAAATAATAAAACTATTTTTAAATAGAAGCAGAAGCAATATTTATGCAGTTGGAAAAAAGCTAGAAGTTTTTGCTTCTTAAAAAAAATAGAAAATTATTTATTGCAAGACCAAAATATTCATGCCATATATACATATTTACCAATATATCTCCTATATTTATTTATTTTTGTGATGAGTTTTTCATATGTAGTAATTTAATTTGTGAAATAATTTTTAAATTTATTTTCCTTGATATTTTTACTTATATTTAAATCATCACGTTAATATTATATCAATATTTATTTATTTTATTCATCTATGTATAATATTTAGGGTTGTCAATGGTACGGTTCGATCGGTAAATTTTTTAAAAATTATATCATCCCAATTTTATGGATATTTTATAATACATAACCAAAATTAGATTTTTTAAACCATCACAATCATATCCGTTTCTCTTCGGTATCCGTACAGTTTGATTATTTTTTTTGTTTTAAAATATCCCCGCAAATATTTTTTTGAAGAAACACTTTAATTCTTCACTAAGAAGATAAGAATATAAAATCTTGTTGCCGTATTGTTTGATCTTAAACATTTAATAGAAGTGTTTGCATAGGTTTTGTTGTATTGTTTGATAGAGTACCAATTACAATATATTTTAATTTTAAACCTAATGAAGTAAAGGCTAATTAAAAAGCAAAGACTCAAAATCGTCCAGTCACCAAAGGCATTGGACCTAGGTTATATTTATATTTGAAAATGTTATAATATATATTTATATATTAAATTTAACATATAGTTAATATATAAAATATACTTAAATATATGTAAGGTTATTCGGTTCGGGAATTTTTCATAATTTAAAAGGACCATCACAATTATTCGGGATGGTTATACACTTAAATAAAAGTCTACTGTTATATTGAAAAAATAACATAAATTGATTCGGTTAGGTTCTGTCGATTCGATCGGTGTTCCATATTATTTTGACACCCCTAATAATATTTTATTATTGATTGAGAATTTGAAAATGTACATTTTAATTTAATAAAAATAAAAAAATTGATTAATTTTTTTTATAATATATTTAAAATGGCTAACCTATTAACATGTCTTTGTACGAATCAACCATAATTTAGAGTAATCTTTAATTTTTATCCCTCAAATTGATGATTTTTATTTTTTGCCTCAATTATTGATTTATTGTGGGCTAAACTACCATTAATTATAACTTAATTTTGCAAGACATAAGTTTAGAGAATTTATTTTTTGTTCAACAAAAAATTATATAGGAATAAGTTATGTCACTTACAACAGAACATTATGGATTATAATTTTTTAAAAATGTGTGTTACAAACTTCTCAGGGCATAACATATATAAAGTTGAATTGCCTTTATCAACGTAAATTTTTATAGGAACTAAGTTATGCCTTGTAAGATATAACTTGCATGCTATAAACTTTTTAAGACATCACATTCTGAAATTGAATTTATGCTCAATTAACATAAGTGTTGTATGAATTAAGTTAAGTCTTATAACTTATAAGACATAATTTGTGGGTTATCATACATAACTTGCATGCTGTAAACTTCTAAGACATAACATTCTGAAATTAAATTATGTCTATTGTTACATGTCTCGTATGAACTAAATTATGCATGATAAGACATAACTTGTGGGTTATGAATTGACTGTCTCTAACAACATATATACGTTTTGTATAGGTTAAGTGGCGTTACTTGTTATGCTTTATAAGACATAACTTGTTATATTATAATACAAAAATATAAAATTTTGTATTATAATTTTTTTTCAATGTCAAAGATATTGTAGCACATTTTAAGGACATAAATTAAAGTCCAGCAAAAAATAAAGAAATTCGTACGAATGACCTAATTATTAATGAAGGAAAAATATAACAAATTTTGCATACTTTTGTTATAAAACTTAAGAACAAAAAAACAATATAAAGATGAAAACAATAGAAATATAGAGACAAGATATGAGAGTATTTCTTATTCTTTCAAGTCTTCAAGTGTATACAATATGAACCCCTATGCCTCTATTTATAGTGTAACATAGAGGCATACAAAAGGTTAGTCATAAACATGACATTAACATGAATATAATGGGGGGAGGTTATGAAAGTGAAAGGTTACAAAAATAATTGTTATAAAGGTGGAGGTTATGGAGGTTATGGTTATCTTCATAATGGATGAAAGTAATGGAGTAACCTCTTTATGTAGTGGACATCCACGATATATTATTTTATAACACTCCTCCTTGAATGTTCATATATAATATGCCTCGTTAAAACCTTACTAGGAAAAAATCCCATGGGAAAAAATCCTAGTGAAGAAAAAAGAGTACACATATCTTTTAATACGCTTTGAATGTTGCCTCGTTAAAAATCTTACCAGGAAAACCCAATTGGGATAAAATCATGGTTAAGGAAAAGAGTATAACACGTATTTTTCTCCCCCTGATAAAAACTTTACTTATATCTCGGAGACGATGCATTTCAATCTTATATCACAACTTCTCAAGTACTGATGTTGGCAATCCGTAGTGAATAAGTTTACAAGATTATCACTTGAATGAGTCTTTGAACGTCAATCTCACCATTTTGTTGAAGATCATGTGTGGAAAAGTCTTTTGGTTAAATATGTTTTGTCTGATCTCCTTTGATTGTATCCTCCTTTCAATTGAGCTATATATCATTTTTGTATATGGTGGCTGGAATATCCTTTTCAAAAGAAAATCACATATTTTCTGAATATGATAGATCATTATTCCAACCAAACACACTTCCAACTTTCTTTATAAATCAATAGTATTTCTGCATGATTTGATTCTTTGAATGCCATGATTTTGTTGTGCCTCCATATGTAAATAAATGGTCCATTTGCGATCGAGCTTTATGCAGATCAAATAAATATTCTGCATCTACATAATCAAATCATTTCTGACTCGAAAATTGATCATTTCAATTCTATTGAAGCTCGTCTTTTCTTCTGAAAGAAAATCACACATCTTCTATGTGTTGAGTCACTTGCTTTGTTAGTTTCTTGTCATAACTTGAATGATAATATGACAATCCCTCCACATAACTTTCGTTATGTATATAAAATAATCTTCTAGCATTTGCATAACCAACAATCTGTAAGTGCACCAATTGCACTAATACATGGTATTTTAAATCATTTTCATGAGATGAAAAAGATTTTTTCTCTGTGTTAAGCAGTCTCAGAGTCTTGAATACTCAATGGAATTGCTTTAAGACCTTTTAAATCCTTCAAGGATTTTCATATAACATTCATCGTCTAGTTAGACATAATAATCATTCATTATACATATTCAAGTATTTCATCTATTGTCAGATTGAAACAAGTTTCATTGCATCCACCACTGGAGAATATATCTCCATGTAATAATATCACAAATTTTGCGAAAAACCTTTATTCCCCGAGGCACAAACCGCACTTTATATCTTATGTTTATACTTTCGCACAATGATTCATTTGTACCACACTGACATTATATTTTGATCCATGAACTATAAGATCAAAAACATCACTTTTCTAAGTGAAATTACAAAATATACTTGAATAGTGCCAATCATTTATCTGTCCACACTATATGACATATTCGAATTTAAGATCCTCGTAACTATTTATAGCATTGAGTGCTACTTCATATCAAAGATACCGTCGACGGTCATTTTGATATTGATTCCAATACGACATAACTTATCGAGATCTCTTCATTTTTCATCATTTTCAGGTACCTGAACCTTTGCCAAGATTTTATGAAGTGTTATGTCATAGTGCTCTTTCAAAGCACTTACCTCATTATCATGACCATTTTGATAATTTGCTCCTCTCCTTCCTCAAGGAGTTTTACGTTTGGAATTGAAGGTCTATCACGCTTCTGGCGTACCATAGATTTTGTCCTTCAAGGACTTTTAATTGGAGCATTTGCAGCCTAATTAAAATATTGGGTCAGTAAATACATTTGGCAAATTATTTGCAACATTTTGCAAATGAATTATCTCTTGAACTTCAAGTTCACATTTTTTTTAATGAGGATCTAGATAATTCACCCCACACATAATTTTCAGCTGCTACACATATCTCCCCCTAATGTTAGAAAATTTAACATTTATCCCCAACCTTATTTGGGTATCCATCTTTGTGCGTGGTGGAGCAATAAAATAATACATGCACACATCAAATTTTTAGATGGAAATTATTTGATTCCTGACCCTGAACCAATTGTGATGGGAGAACTTTGTTGGCTTGATGCATACCTGTTAAATAAACTCATCTCATATCAAATTTTATTTGAGAGATTTGTTCTCAAAATCATTGGTCTAGCTATAATTGGAGGCATATAATTTCTGCTAAACCAACCAGCATTATCAATATAATTTTATAGTTTGAAACTGTGCTATTAATTTAACAATTCGAGCAAACAACCTTACAAAAACCAATTTGTAAGTTGACACAAATGCACATGTGACCATACCATAGCTGCATCTATTAAATCATAATAGTGAACGGTCCACATGGTAGGTGAACGAGCCTATATTCATCTTTCTATATGTTCCAAATAATTTCAGGGGATACAATCTCAACCTTAGTTGATACAATTATCATTTTGTCATGAGAACAAGCAACAAAAGAGAATCTTGAAGAATCTTTTATTTCTTCAAACATATAGCCACGTGAATTCTCAACTTCTTTTTGCATCACATTTGAACCGAAATGGCCAACTGATTATGCCAACTCATATTTATTCTAGTAAACTTCTAGTTTACTTTTGCATGTGATTCCTTCATCATGCTCATATTCGATAAACAAGAGAAAGACGGGTAACCTTTTATGTAAATATTCATAACCCGCTTTGATTGCAGTTATCTGAAGATATTTAATCTTTTAATAATTTACAGTCTCAATATAATAAATATTTTTTTTCAATTCCTCCGAAACTTAAAAGGTTTCTTTTGAGACTTACTACAACCCCAATATTATGAACACTTTCATTTTGGGTAGTAACAAATTAGCTCTTTCGAAACTCTCAATTAATTTTGTGTACTATCATAAATTTCACAACACCGTTTTTATGGTGACCATCTCCTTCAAGGAGAAAATTATTATTATTGTCATGGTTAAAATTATTACATGCAAGACTTATTTCTTGACAACCAATGACAAATTTGTGTTGCCACACAACAACATTTATTTTGATCATGGCCACAACCTTTATAGAAAATATTTATTTATTTCTTTTGTCCTCCAATAGTTCATAATAAAACATACCACAATATTTGTGTAATACTCAAACCTCCCGTAGAGGTGAGATGTGACATTCATCCAACAATACATGAACATGTTCTTATCCATACGAACACAAGTCACATTTTCTTCAAGAAATGGACTATAATCATTTGTACATGCTCCATAAGTTTTTATTAGAAACTCATTGTCATGATTTGACATTATCATATTTATGTGACTCACCTCAACATCACTTTAAGAGGTCAAATGTACCAATTGTACTACCACTTTGTATTCCTTTATTATGATGGAGGATTTACAAAACTTTTCAAATTGGGTTGCACCATGTGCCCAATAACTTCTCATACCACTTTGATGGATAAAAATTACCTTTAACAACCCTTCACATCTGAAGGACCATCTTAAGAAACAATGTGCCCAATAACCTTTTATACCACTTTAATGGACAAAATTATCTTCGCATTTGAAGGAACATCTTAAGAACCCATAATGTTCTTCCTTTTAGTTACCACAATGATGACCATTTACAATTTACCACACCCATATTCATACATTCAACCACTTGTCATTTTTCAGACATATTATGCACTGCTACCACATTCACATAAGAGAATGGAGCAAATCAATTGGGCGAATTTCATGACTTTATCAAGAGCATATTAATTTGCTCAGTCATCATTACATCATCATTATATTATGTTGGGACTTGAACCAAGCGTCTTACCCTTAAGAAGGCATTTTAGGTCATTATTTGTTGGGACCCAACCCAACATTTTATTATCACGATGCATCAAGACTCTCACCCGATTACCCTCTTGGTGCGATAGGACTTGAATCCTTCGTCTTACCTTTAATCAATGACATAAATGTCAAATATAAGAGGACTCACCATTGAGCCTTAAAAAAATATTACCACTTTGTGATTAACATGTACAAATAAATAAAGAAAAAAAATTACCACTTTGTGATTAACATGCATAGTAAAATATAGAACAAAAAAAAAAAATACAAAAAAAATATTCTCAACAAAGTATGTACTAATATATTTAACTTGTCAAACCAGAGAGTTACATATAACATTATATTATATTATGTTTGGTGCATAATTATTAAGGTAGTGAATTACCGTTATAAATCAAAGAATCAATTGCACACTAAGAAAATAATAATTCCAATTATACCACCACCCCTTCTTCAATTTTCATGTGAACCCAAAATATTTCACACACAAAACAAAATAAATTAAAAGCTTATGTAATAATCAAAACAGTGAGCATAATCATAAATAAAATATAAAATAAGTTTCACCTACAAAAGAAAGTATATATAGTCATAGGTGAAAAAATGCATAGTAACAATAATATTAATCATTCACCTTGTTCACAAGTAAAATATAAAATAGATTCCACTATAATTTACCTTGTTTCCGAGAGAAAAATAAACACAATTATTTTATCTTCTTTTGTTTACTTTGCTTCAATCCTGCAATGGTAGAACATTCGTGCTGATAACGTGTTATAAAACTTAAGAACAAAAAAATAATATAAAGATGAAAACAATAGAAATATAGAGACAAGATATGAGAGTATTTCTTATCTACTCCTTTCAAGTCTTCAAGTGTATACAATATGAACCCTTATGCCTCTATTTATAGTGTAACATAGAGGCATACAAAAGATTAGTCATAATAAATGAAAGTAATAGAATAACTTTTTGATGTAGTGAACATCCACAATATATTATTTTATAACAACTTTAAAATTATTTTTGAATATTTTATTTTTTAAGCAAAGAAGTTAGTTTAGAATTCGCGCTTTACTTGAAGCTCCTCCATCGATTCATTCTGAGAACAGTACAATTAGATAAGATAAGGCCTCACCGTCATCCCTCCTTCTCTTCCACCGCCGTGGTCCGCCGTCACCTTCGTCGGAAATACCGCAGCATTCGTGCACGCGAAATTCATTATTCTCTATGGTATCTCTACAAACTCTATACTCTAGCGTCCGCTCTCCACCGTGCCCTCTCTTTACCCACCCTAGGCGCCGCCAGTGTTTCCACTTCCGGAGTCGCCGCCACTGCGCGAATAGCTCCGTGTACTCCCCTGTGGATAATGTCAAGCTCGTGATTAACAATCTAAACCGACCCGAGCAAACTCCTAGAACTCTTTTCCCTGGTGGATTTAAGAGGCCGGAAATCAAAGTGCCGGGTTTAGTGCTAAAGCTAAGCTGCGAAGATGTATTGAGAGATGAAACAGTTGTCAATGAGATGGACCAGGCGATTTCGGGTCGGGTTGACGTTGTGGTGCTCAGTGGCGGTGGAGCAAGCGGCGGGAAGTTGTACGAGGCTGCGTGTTTGTTGAAGTCCGTAATAAAAGGCAGGGCTTACTTGTTGATTGATGGACGTGTTGATATTGCTGCCGCGGTTAATGCCAGCGGTGTTTTGCTCTCTGATCAAGGTTGTGTTGTGTTGCATTGTACTTATCGTTTTGTATTTTGTACTTCACCTTACACAGTGAGTTTGTGCTATAATGTTCGAGATAAATATTGTGGAAAATGAAAAAACCTTACCATACTTTTGATGACGGCCTCAATTTATCGCCATTTGAGCTGAATCATACTAGTTTGAGATTGAGGAGTAGGTGATTGATTGATACCTATAGGCTTTTATCCTAGTATCTTTTGCTACATAATGTTGTGATCTTGAGTAAAGACACATGAGCTGGATGACCATTTATCTAATATTCTAGAGTGATTGTTTAAATGTTACTAGTACCCGTTGCTAGTAATTTTCTTATATATTTTTTGCAACTAGTACTAGTGAAGTTTTACTTGCAAAAAAGAAAAATGTTACTACTAGTTGCGGTAGAATTATTCGGGACGCCAAATGAAGCTGGTTTCTACAGATTCAATCTGAGCAATGAAAAATTATTTACTTGTAACACATTGATTATTGCACACTCATTGCAAGAAATATTGCTAATTACTATCTACAATGGTTCAATCTGAAACAATGGTGAGAATTCCTAACCAAATTGCAGTTAGCCAGCACTAGCACTCAGTTTTAGGTTCATTCATTTGGCTTCGCTGGAATGCAAATGTTAACAAGATCTGTAATTGATCTTCTAGATGCATGATCTGCTGTCTAAATTAAGTAGCTGCCTGCATTAGTCATTGCTTGTGGATAACCTATTCTCCTTTCTAACAGATCTTCCTGCTATCGTGGCCAGAAACACAATGATGGATTCAAAATCTGAAGAGTTAGTGGTTCTTCCTTTGGTAGCAAGAATTGTACAAACACCTGCCGCTGCAGTGGATGCCTCGAACTCTGAAGGAGCCGATTTTCTTATATATGAAGTCGGTGTCAATAGAGAACCTGAGGAGCTGGTGAGCTCTGTATTTGAGCATGTGAAAATTCCTGTTTTTGTCACGATTGGTTCTCTTGGGGATCGAAAGTTATTCAATGAAGCATCAAATTTACTTGAATCAGGAGCTAGTGGATTAGTTGTTTCAATGGAAGATTTGAGGTCTGTGAGTGATGATGATTTTGGCAAACTGTTCTACAGCACATATGCTTTGAAGAAGAAAACGGAGGAAAAATCTCAAAGTAACAGCCGGCTTAATTCGGACTTGGTAAATGGCTTTCCTGGTAGTAAGGGGGTGGATGGCTTTATAGACTTACGAGGTAGAGAACAACAATTGCTGGAAAAAGAGAGACTGGTCTTGCGCGATACCATAAATGTTATTGAGAAAGCTGCTCCAATGGTGATCTTGTTTTGTCAAAATTTAGCTGCTGAATTGTGGTACAGATAATAATTCATCTGTCAGCAGTTTGCTTGTTTAGACTAACCTGGGATATTACTGAAATGGCAGATGGAGGAAATCTCACTTCTCAAAGATGCTGTTTCTCAACTTGATGAACCATTCTTACTGGTTATAGTGGTAATTGAGCGCTGAACTTCAGCAAATTCTGGTTCCAGGGATATGCATGGGTATTAGCTCTGAATTTCAAATGAGTATTTCCTTCTCTGGTCCAATCTAAATTTTAAGCAATGCATAAAACTAAAATATTATAGACCTGAAGATGCTGTTTATGCATGTTTCTTGTTATTTCTTTGGCTCACTTCTTCTCTGTTTTCGGGTTCTGGCATTTGTGACCTTTTCTCTCTGTCTCTGTCTCCGTCTCTGTCTTTCTCTCTTCCTCCATATTACTGGGTTTTCAAGACCACATATAGTACCTCATTCAGCATAATCATTATTATTACTATTTCTTCATCCTCTTCGTTTTCCTTTCTGAATGCAATTTCTTGATAAACTAGGGAGAATTCAATTCTGGAAAATCTACTTTCATCAATGCTCTTCTTGGGAAAAAGTACTTGAAAGATGGGGTTGTTCCTACAACCAATGAGATAACCTTTTTGCGCTATTCTGATGTTGATGAGTCACAGCGTTGTGAAAGGCACCCAGATGGTCAATATGTTTGCTACTTGCCGGCTCCAGTTCTTGAAGAGGTGAGTTGTCTTGTCTGAACGTTAAGATGACTTCCAATTTTACATTTCATCAATGAATTTAATTAGAAATCTAGTTCACGTGCGAAAATAGTACGTGCAAGTAAATATGTCAATGCTATCTTCTACATATCGGGGGGACTTCATTTGACTTACCGTTTTGTGTTCCTCACTTATTGACTATGTGTAGTTGCCTGATTTGAGACACATTTTATAGTTATACATCATTATGTTGGTTTGTTATGCGGTTGTTAACCTTGGTAAATCATTAATGACGCTGTTATATGCAAATGTTTGTTCAAGTTTCATAATTTATGGCACATATGATTTTCACACCAGTTGTTACTAGTTTCAGTTTCAAAGAGTTATTGCACATTTGCTTTTGATCCCAATGGTTTTCGGCACATATTTTACTGGATTTTATTTAATACTAGATGGTAGGTGCTTCCTAAACTGTGTGCATTTGTATAATTGTAAACTATATTTATTATTTTGCAATTGATATGGGTTAATTGTGTTCTAGATTAAGTGGGCGTTTGGACATGAAAATTGTGAAATTTGGGAAAAAGTTGTACTCCCTTTGTCCCAATTTATATCACTTACTTTCTTTTTTAGCCAGTCCTAAAAAGAATGACACATTTTTATATTAAGTAACTAGCAAAATTACCCGCGCCTCGCGCGGGAATTTAATATCACGAAATTTATAAAATAATACTTAAAATTTATCAGTCATTAAAACTAAAATACTATATTATCTTACATACAAGATTACGTAGTAACGAACATTAATAATTTTATAATTTATCCTTTTGCTTCCGGGAAGTGTTACTATTTGATATTTTTGGGGAATCAAATGAACATCAACCTGAGATATTAAATTTTCTAATAAATAAATAATTGTTGGTGATTTTAAAGGCTGAAAAAAGTGAATAAATATTCTAATTCTAACGTGTAGAAAGTTCAGCCCTACCTTTTGCTTTACATATATCATTTTAAAGTTCGCCATTTAAATGTATCCTAAGAAGTTATGAAAATGGAAAATTAAAGGAAGAATGTGTCATATTGGACAACAATTCAACTAATCATATACTTGAGAGTGAAAAATATTACACAAAACTATTTAGTTTGTTTGAGTGCTTTTTAAAAATAAGCATACCAAAGTGATGAAGTTCAATTTGAAACTACACTTTTATTCCAATCGCAGTGTCGAGAAACACATCTATTTCAAGAAAAGTATTTAAAAATTGCAGTAAACTTGACAATCTATCCATGAGCAATTAATTTATTGTGTAGTTATCTATGTTTTTGGGATTAAAAGAGGCTCCAGTCTAGTCATATTCCTCTATAGGTCATCCAGCATACCATCCTTGAAGCCATGTGAAAAGTTTATTAATTCTTGTCTTCTTTTCCTGGTTCACTTCGCACATCAAGGTACGATAAGATTTTTAAGGTCTTAATGTCCTTACAATGACATACCAAATTTGAATTTTGTCTTCAAGAGATGGTAGTATAGATCTTTAAGGGATTTTTTTATTGTACCTTCTACAATTGCAGTAGAGAAAACTTGCGTGAATACTCAATTAACGCGTGTTATTTAATCTATACTAACAAATACTTATAACAATAACTTTGCAGAAACATAAATAATAAAGTTTAAAACATGTACTCAAAAATAACAATTAATAATATAAGCATAAATTAATGACTGTGAAAAACATACCAACGCTTGTAACAATAGAATGAAACACAAAGAAAAAATCGAGCCCACTGAATACACAATGTCCCATTGAGGAAATTATTCCCCTCTAGTAAAATCCTCTCAGGATAGAATGATTCTATTCACTAGTGTATTGATACAAAAACACTAGTGTCAGTGAGCCACTCAACAGGAGCAAAGTACACGAATATTTAATTGTGCAGAAGAAGAAATTTAGAATTTCGTTGTTTTAAAATGAGAGGAAATCTTTCTATTTATAGACAACAAAGGGTAGTGTGAACAAATGCTTATTGTGCCTTATTGGAAAGGTCACAACTCTTTGGAAAAGTTACAACCCTTCGAAAAGGTCACAAACTTTCATAAAAGTCGCAACTCTTCGTAAAAGTAGCAACTTTTCATAAAAATCACAATTTTTCATGAAAGTCGCAACTCTTCATATTTTATTCAAAGCTCTAATAAATGACATTGACCTTCAATCTATATTGTACCACCCCTAGACAAAAAAATGATTAACTCAAATCACCAAAGGTGAAGTAAGATTACCGAAAAACAGTAGACTAATGCATGCAACAATGCAAGTATACATAGGATTAACGGAGAAACATTCACAATTTCAAAATTAAAAAGAAAATTCTCAAGGTATAACTGTTATATATTCATCTGCGCCAGCTAACTCACATAGTTTGGCCCAATACTTCATTCTGGTACCAATTGGTTAAACTCAAGTGTGGCATGGTATTCCAAAATTAAAAAGAAAATTCTCAAGGTATAACTATTATATATTCATCTGAGCCAGCTAACTCACATAGTTTGGCCCAATACTTCATTCTGGTACCAGTTGGTTAAATTCAAGTGTGGCCTGGTATTCCTATCTGGCGATCAGTTGCTTAAGTAAGTTCAAAGGAGGGCTGATATTTATACATATGGAAGATTTGATGGAGGCTTAATCTGTAAGATGGTGGTGACGGTTTCTGAGAGGAGGAGAAGACTAGTTTTGGAAATAAATAAATTCAAAAGGAATCCTGGTTTGTGGTGGCGCCACGTAGGCGAGTCTAAGGTTCTCTTTTATATATATAAATATATGATATATGATGATTTAACTTTAAATGAAATAATTTATAGCCACACAAATATCTATCACTTATTTTAGATTACAAGTTTCAAAAGTCTTCCTTTCTTCTTAAACTCCGTGCTGAGTCAAACTAACTCATATATAATGGGACGGAGTATTTGTTTTCAAGTTGAAAATGGTATTTGAAAATTGGAGTTGTGTTTGGACCTAAATACAAATTGGAATTGTTTTTGAATTTTTATGAGTGATTTGGAGTGAACTGTGAAAACAGCCTTTTGAAGTTTTTCGAATTCCGGAAAATTAAGTTGAATTTTGGAAAACTGTAAAACTTCTATGTCCAAAGTTCCAAACAGTTTTCCAGAATAAAATTCTGGAAAAAAGTGAAAATTATCCATGGACAAATGGGCACTAAACTTTAGATTTGGACTTCAAATGGACTGGAGCAACTCTTCACATGCCTGTGTGGTTTCAGATTCTAAAGATGTATGGTGTATAAAACTCACTAAGGTGGTTATAATCGGTAGTCTGAAGGAGACATTTCAGATGTTACAATTCGGTAGAGTTCTCTTTCATAGAAAGTCAAATTTTCTGCTTTTGTATTGCCTAATCTAATATTGATTGTCTCTCTATGATATTAGCCT